>JASDQU010108425.1:52932-79765 GCA_032191745.1 Picea mariana | reverse complement strand
ACTTGACATGCTTTGCAAGAACCTCCGTGAAGTCAAAACATCAAAATATGAGAAGAGAACTCTGCAATGGCAGCTCATTGAATATTTGGATGTCCCGTTGCAACTGACGAGGATGTGAAAAAATATGTGCTTTCAATAATTCGTGGATACAACAACACAAGTGTGGTTCTCTTAAGAGTGTTGGACTCTACTCCACTTGATGCAATAAACAGTCCACGAACGGTAAAACGAGTTCACCTGCCACATCTTTTTCTTCAACACAATAATGAAAAATTTATTCTTTATAGAAAATTCACTGCAGCTTGAACAGACTGCTAAGGATTATTCTTCACCGGCGGTCACGCAATATTCGCAGAAATTTGTAGCCAACGTTGGCGACCCGGTACAAAGTCTGACCTGTAACTCGCCGGAAAATTCTTTGCTGAGTTCCCGCAACCCTGTTCTTCGATCGATGGAAGAAAGAAGCAACAGGAGGTGTTGGTCGTGATCATGTGACCAGAAGGGCGACTCAGATTCCGGCTCTTCAACCTCCCACGCAGAATCGTGGAAGCAATCTTCTCCTTCAAGTGATGATGGCTCCGATCCACTAGCGCGCGATTCCTTTCTGGGTAGATCAATTCACTCATACAGTAAACTAATAAAAAATAAATAAACAATCCACTCTCCTACACTACAAGTATCAACACTCACATCTCTTTCACATCTTCCTGGCCATCCCGTGAGGGATTTAAGCCAGTCCAGGCTCTGRTACCATGACAGAATTTAAGAGAGCTGTCATTGCAACAGATTCATACACACAAAATAATATTGTATTGCTATCTTAAACACAACACAGTACACATATATATAGTTGGATTTAGATCCAACTGATTCCACTCATGGAGGGATAGGTTGAGAGAATATCTCAACAACTCCTACAAATCTTCAACCAACTCCAAACCAATCCCTAAATTAATCATTAATTCTAACATTTGATTGCTCTCCTCTAACTTACTTTTTGTTTTACTGCGCCTGATTCTTCGCCACTAGCAACGTCATTCATCACTCAAAATCATTCCCGAGCACCACATCCCAACATCATGGGGTAATCATCGAGGCCTTTACAGATCCAGTGAATTCGTCCAACGAAATAAGGATGCATAAATAAATGGCATGAATGTTTATGAATTTGGGAATGTGGATCTGATATAATGCTTTGCAGAGTGGAATGCACCAGTCTATATGAAATCGTGTGGTGGCTGTCATAGCGCTGTAGGCATAATTGCATGCTCAGGAAACAGTTCAGTAGGCACGATCTAGTCAAAGGTAGATTGATGATTCCTGCAATATCTCAATGTTCCTGTAACACATGCATTCCATCCGTGTGAGTGCAGTTCATAACAAAAATGGCCTAACCTCATCACGCTAGAAAAAGCTCGTTGGAGCCATCATTGTCACCATTGGAGAGTTGGAGGAGATTCAGCTGATCGTCATAAGGAGACCAAAGAGATAGCGTGGAAGTCGGTGGAGGTAGAATAGTGTTGAACGTGGATCTGCAATGATGGATGAGAAAAATCTTTGGATGAAATTTGTACGCTGATAGAGAAATTGCATATTTTATCAATTGAAATATGTACGCTACGACATCCTCTCTGAAAAATAATGCGGAAGACCACTTGAACCCAGAGCCCTATTGCACTGGAGGCAAGAAGAAAACGCTACCAAATGGTGAAAATGGTGAGTTTTTTTAGTGGGTAATCCGTGCATGCATCAAGATCCAAGATTCTTTTTGTTCTTTTTTTTTGTTGATCTGTTAAAGAAAATAAAAGTAGCACTCTGCGACGATTGGCGCGCTTTGTCCTAAATTCGGTAGGCCGTCGCTTCAACAAGCAAAAAAAAAATCGGGTTGCAGAGCTTCGCAAATATATCAGGGTTTAAATAAGATTAGATAATGCAGATCTATATTCATTTGGACATGGAATGGAAAGGGAAATGAACAACAATGAAAATCGATCTGGTAAATAAATTCTATGAAATTTGTCAACAAATGATTTTGATGACTGAATGGAATGATTTCTTTGTTTCAGATCTAGCCTCTGTCTAGAATCTGCGTTATTTATGTTCTTAGATTAGTATACATGTAGATTTTGCTACGATTCTAGATCTAAGGATTATTTCCAACAATACAAAATCTATTGTTTGTAAAAGTCTCTTTCTCCACTATGCCATGGAAATCTCCCACAATTGTTGTCGTGTGGAAAGGTGAAGGCCAGTTCTGCAGGTAGGAGTCGTATTCAGTGGCATAAATTATTGTAATCCTCCGCAGTCAACAGACCCATTCGGTACCCTCGTACAATTGCCTTTAGGTATCTGCCATGGATATTGAATGTGACGGCCTTGAACCCATACTTGATCGCGTTTTGGACTGAAAAATGCCGAGTCATGCAACACGAACAAAAATAGATCTCCGTTGGAAGCCTGTGAAACTTCCCGTGGAAATTTCAGAGACAGTCTTTGGAATTCTTGTCTTGAAGCGATGGTAGTTTATTGCACCATGGTTGACCAAGAGTTATTATTCAACAGGATGTAATTCTTGTTTGCAAATTGCTGTAGGAGCGGGTGAAGAAGCCAACGAGTCGTCATTCTCCATATTGTGTGCAGATTCAGATCTCCATGACGATACAAGAAACAATCCAAAAATTATCCAAACTAACTCAGAAAAGAAATTCATGAAGATTGTTGCCTCCTCACAGAAGATTCCGTGAAGATTGTTGCATTCACGCAGGACACAACACATGGAGCTTTTAACTCTCAACAGAATTTATCTTTCTCTCCAAAGTCAATGCTTATGTTTGTGATCTTCAACCTCCAACAATTTGTATTCGCCTCTAAATCTCCACGACTTTCTCTTTTATTCGAAATCACCACAGGTTTGCACCCTTGGCCTAGTTTGCATGATTGACGGCTTCCTAAAAGAATTAAAACTCATTTATTTTCATGGAAATAAAACAAATAAAGTCCGGCATATAAGACACATACATAGAAGCTCTTTTAAAAGTGGCAATTAGTTTAAAAGGCATATAAGACACATACATAGAAGCTCTTTTAAAAGTGGCAATTAGTTTAAAAGGCATATTTCTGACACTTTTAGAGTATGACTTTTTTAATGTTTTTTTTGTTGTTTGGAGAGATAAGAAGGTTTAGTTGAAATTATTTATATGATTGGAGTTATAAGAGATTAAAGTGAAGTTTTTTCACTTCAAAGGAAGGTGTTTTCAAAGGGATGTGTTTTGTATTAAGGATTTGGGTTTTCAATTTTTGAAAATTCATCAAAGGCTTTAGAACTTGGAAATTTGGGACTTTTCAAGAAATAATGGCATTTGTAAAAGATTGTTAGTAGAGATTGCATGGAGAAATTTTGTAGAATGAGGAGAAAGGAAGCTTAGTTTAAAGCTTCATGTAACATCTCGATTAATAATTTTTTTTTTTTTTTGTGTGGTGATTGTGTCCTAGATCCGCCTGAAATTGAATAAGGGGATCTTAGATACACCTTGTAGTGTGTGTGATGGTGAATGATTTTTTGAATGTTTTCATGATGTTTTGTGTCGAGTTTTGACACTAAACTTATGATTTACTCTACAACTATACGCACATGGAATCCACAACAAGATAAGCACACAAATTAATGCCAGTGAAACACATACATGGAGTTCAAACTCAAATTCATGTCATTCAAGCATATGTGAAGAACATTCTCAAGCATTCAAGTTCTCAACTACATCAGTAATGAACAAATCAAAGTTTTCGAACTCAACACATCAGAGAGCATTTGAAGTTAAATTGTAACTTGCAAACAATGTTTGTCTTAAGATTACTTAATCAGGATTTACTGTAACTTGCAAATTGTCCTTTTGTAAGTTTACTTGTCTTTTTGAAATCAAGTTGAGTTGAATTGAATTTCTCATAAGGTGCATTTTCGGCTGAGCCCAACATCCTAGAGTCATTTTGAGTCGTAATTGACAAGGATGAGTACTTGAAACTCAAATCATTGTAATGCTTTGGGATGCATTTTCGGTGGTAATCGACATCCTCAACTTCTTGGAAGCAAGTTCAAGCAAGGAAAGTTCAAGTGAGCATGAAGTTCAAGAGAGCGATTCAAGTGAGCGAGTTGCAGATAAGCCTTTTCTGTCGAGCCTTCTTTTATAATCATGATCTACCTGCACAAGGAGACCTCATTTAGTGTTTTGAAATGGCTCGAAGTCTTGAATTATTAGAGTTACCGAACACTCTAATAAACACCACTAAAGACAACAAGGTGACATTGAACAAACCAACTCTTCAATCAGTGCTAACTTGTTTGCAAGTGATGCAAGCTAAAGTTAGACTTCTTCAATCTCTATCCCATCTATTGAATGATGAGTTGACTAATCTATAAAATCAACAGCCAGTGAAGTGTTCTGAACTAGTTTTTGTTTAGCACAACCCTCTCCATGATGATGATGATGATGATGTTTTTGATCAATAGTTAGTGAAGGAACAACACATTGATACAATTTCAGAATCAGTTTCAGACGAAGTTGAATCTATTCATGAACCTACATTTCAAGAGTTTTCTTTTGATTTCAGTAAAGAAAACCTTTCAATGATGCATCAACATGCAGTAAATCCACTTCCACGGATTTCAAAGCAACAGGTTTAGACTACTCTTTCCAAGCCCATCATCAGACCTTGGGAAGAAATCATCTACAACAAGAATAGAACAGGACTTGGATATGACAAGGAAGTTACCATTCATATTCCTTATTATTCCAGACCAATCAAGTTCCATAGTGCTAGATTCCTTCAAGAAGCTTCAACTTCACCTGTTCAAGTTCAACATCAAAATGATAAGTGCCAACATTGTAATCGAGTTGGTCACAAGGACAATTAGTGTTTTGATCTCCATCCTTGCCAGCATTGTGGCAAGCATAACCATTCTTCAGATAGATGTTCAAGACTGAAGAAACCTGGAAGATTGAAGATTCACTATGAATGGATTCATCCTTGGCAATGGTCATCAACAACCAAGCGATTATATAAGTCTTACTGTAGAATTCAATCTCGAGTAAAGACCAATCTTGTATCACATAACATTTTTTTACATCACATAAGTGGTCCCCTTATGGCATAGCTTTCGAGCATGGCCCTCACGGGATGAGATAACATGTGGTTTTTTCTGCATGCCCACTTTGTGTTGTACTCAAATGGAACAAGTATGGTACTCTCTTGAGCCTAGAAGGGGGGGAGTACAATGATGTAACTCTCATGCACCTTAAGGTTGGGGAGTTCAAAATTCTAGTGATGATGGTTCATGAAACCACTTGTGGTCTCTCCTTTCAGCTGACAAAGGGGGGAATTGATGATGGAATTGAAGATGGTTGTCAGACAGAAAGTTTCAACAACAACAAAAATCAAATATGCTAGATGGGCATGAAATTTTCCAAATGGGCAACTGCGGTTTGTAGATGACAAACTTTAGCAGAATTATGGTTCAATAAGTTTAAGTTGAATCATATAGATTTTGATTTTGAGAGCAACGATGTGAACATTTGGTTCACATAGATGGTCATTCGACCTAGCAGAGGATAAGAGGATCCTTTTGCATTGCAGCTTGGCATTTGATTGAGTTGTCAGGCATTTTCAGGGATGTGTCAGACTAGAAGTTGACTCACTTCTCTTGGTTCGCTCTCATCAAATTGGAGTTTACATTAAGTAAACAATTTGCATTCATCTTGGCTCACATGATTACATAGTGAGATTTTCCAGAGATGGCAGACTTTGGCAAGATTATGGTTCAATGACTTGTAATTGAATCATACACATGATACATTGGGATGTTGTTGGACACCTAAAAGTGTCAAGATTGGTTAGTGGTTATCCAAAAACCAGCAGATACATGGTATCATATGGTTAGTGGTAATCCAAAACCATAGATTCAGAGAGCACTTTCAGTGATACACTGATAGTAGAGTGGTGATACTACATGTTCACCAATTAGCAGAAGACATCAGATTCTTCTAGCTAAAATACTTGGCAAAATGATCAAATTGTCAAGCAATCAGGGAATGTTCAGATATTGCAGCTGTTCACTTCCATATCTCAGCTCTCTTCCAGTTCATTTCAGATGAACCATTCAACATCCATATTGGCATTTTTTCAGGCAGTTCTTCATTGAGGCTCAACTCAGGAGTTTTAGTATGAAGACTTGGAATTGATACCGGTTTATGCTTTATTGCTGGTATTATTGATCGGACTTGTGATTGAGGGGGGGATTGTTAGCCTATGGCTTACCTTTACCAATCACTAAGTCTAAATTGTCACCTTATTTGTATTATTCATTTATGATATTAGTAATATATCCTCAAGTGATGACTAATGAGTTAGTTAAGATTGCCTAGCCTAGTCATCATGCATGATTTTAGGATCTAGAGCAAATCTCTCTATGAGGTGGCATCACCCATTGTACTATAAATATGTAACCTTGGAGTGAATACATGAAGTGTGTTGGCTAGTGAGCCTTTTCCGCTATGTTGTTATTCTTGTCTATATTTTATCAAGACCAACATATCTACTTCCATAGGCAGGGCTTAGTTTCTTTGCTATCAGAGTGCGTTTTATTGTAACTCTTTTTGGTACTTTATTACTTTAATATATATATATATATATATATATATATATATCATCCCAAGCTTTGATAACTTATAATCCAAAGTCCTATGCCCATCGAGGTTTGAACTTGATTCATTGTTGTGGTGCTACCATATATTGACCATTATACCATATCCTCCTCTTGAATGACAACAATACCTCCACATTGAATAGTTCAAGAAGGCCTCCCTCTGAACATGACAATGAACTTGCCCATAAAGATGGTGAACACCTACAAGCTATTGAGATTTTTTATTTCCACTATCAAACCTTTACATAAATTATAAATCATATATCTATAAGCTGGATTCATGCATCCTAGTAGTCATTAATATTTTCCTTTGAAAAAAGTAATAAACCAATTTTAGTGTTTTAAATAGGACTTTGGAAAGTTTTTGGTGCTTTCTCTTCGAAGTCCAAACATAATATATCCAATGTTGTAGAATAAGGAATGTTTTCATGTTTGAATGGTTATCTGACCATGGTTATTTAGTTCAAGGATAAAGAGACACAAGCTAAACCAATATCCTAGCTTCATGAGGGATCCATACAAATAAAGCAATTACATTGAATAAATCAAGATGCAAAAGATAATACATTTATGAGGGAAATTAGTTTATATATTTAATTATATTAAATCATGTCAAATAAGAACAAAAATTGGAATGAACTATTTTCTCTACACATGGTATTGATGACTAGTTGTATTGAGCTCATAGATAACATATAATGAAAACCGTTAAAACTTAGTTAGTGATAGTCCTATGTAAGGGGAGATGAAGAGTAGTCATTGTATTAGTAGAGGAGCTAGGGGATTATAGCAGATTAGAGCAGCTATGTGCCACCCACTTTCATTAATAATGTAGGCTGATCAAGTAAATAACAATGTTCTAAGTGCCAACCCCCACCCCATTTAATCTCTTAAAGGCATCGAGGGAGCTCCGTTAACTCAGTTTGTATCGACAAAGTTCCTCTCCACATTCGCTTAAATATTTCTTCCCATTCCAATTATTTGCTAGATCGAAGCAAATAATAGTGACTCATCTTGGTGTTTTTAAACTAACCGTGGTGTTTTTGAACTAACTGTCAAAAATTTGATTTAAATTAAGGAAAATATATAACTTTTAAAAGATTTGACTTTAACCTACTGTTGAGGAAGGAAAATACATAACTTTGTTTATGTATCAATCTAAAATATTGTTTTCCCGCTCTCCCTAGCACTGGATTGTTTCTTTTCATCTTTGTTATTAGTGTCTTGTGTTTTCAAACATCTGGCTTGTGTTTTTAAACATCTGGCTTGTTTTTTCAAATTTCTGAATCGCTGAAGCACTGCCTTGTTTCTTTGCCCTTCTCGCTTGTTTTTTCAAACTTCTTAATTTAGGAAGAAGAGGGAGGGTTTCTTTGCTTCCTTGCTATTTCTCCAACTTCTGAATTGTGAGAGAAGAGGGAGGCTCGGTCCAAGACGAGGCCTGTGAATCTGGCCATACCATTATCAGATGATGAGGCTTGGACGAAAAAAGTGATGATGTCTGTAGTTTCCCTAATTCTTGTTTCTGTATGTATCATAGGACTTGTAATCTTTGTCAGATCCAACCAGGGTATTGATGCTATAGGAGGAGGTCTGAAATCCCCTTGCAATTCTTCCAAGATAATATATACTGCCTACGCCAAAACATTATATCTAGAGATTTGCATATCTACACTGGTCACCTATCCAGGTGTTCATCAGCTGGTGGAGCCCAAAGATGTGGTTCCTCTTACAACAAAAGCCATGAAGGATTTCCCTATGTGGTTATCAACAAAATATCGCCTACTCCTGCGACTTTCCCCTGTAGATCTAAAATCCGATTCAGGGAATTGGAGGTCATTCTTTGCCATGGCTTGCTCAATTCATGGGCATTGGAGGTTGAATTCTCCCTATTTTCTTAGATTCATGGCAATGTAGTTACTCAAGTTTCCTCGAGTAATTGAAAACCTATAATCTCTCAAAATCACTATTGCTGAAGCACTTGAAGCTTCTAAAAAATTGAAAACCAATAATCTCTCAAAATCAATATCCCATCAAATTTAACTAGATTCAATCTCTCGAGGTTCGTCATTGAATCCTTGATTCAGGGAATTGGAGGTCATTTTTTGCCATGGCTTGCTCGATTCATGGGCATTGGAGGTTGAATTCTCCCTATTTTCTTAGATTCATGGCAATGTAGTTACTTAGGTTTCCTCGAGTAATTGAAAACCTATAATCTCTCAAAATCAATATCACTGAAGTACTTGAAGCTTTAAAAAATTGAAAACCAATAATCTCTCAAAATCAATATCTCATCAAATTTAACTAGATTCAATTTGTTGAAGTTCACCATTGAATCATTCATTAAGGGAATTGAAGGTCATTCTTTGCCATGGCTTTCTCGATTCATGGGCATTGGAGGTTGAATTCGCCCTATTTTCTTATGTTCATGGCAATTTAGTTACTCAGGTTTCCTCGAGTTTGGGTACAGGAGAAGCTTTCTTGTTTCTTGAATTTGAGAAGTGGAGTTCAAAATTTGAAGCTTTCTCAATTGTTTGGAGGATTAGGATAGAAAGGTATGTGGATGATATTCAGTTCCTAGTGTTTAATCAATTATTCACAGTGGGTAATGTGAGCTGTAATGGAGTTCTTGGGATACCCATAAAAGGATAATTGCACAATATAACAAAATTTAGGGTAGGGAATGAACAAAGGATGAATTCCACCATTATATTAGGTACCTAATCTTGCCATATTAGGCCTTGAAACTAGATGGATATACACAACATAAATGCATATTTTTTTTTTATTATGGCAAGTATATATTGTCTTACCATACCTTAAAATCACATGTGAACATGCAAGACATATGAGTATCAATGTTGTCCCTTTTGTTACTCTGGCCTTTGGGTTCATGGTTGCCTCAAGTCTTCTCAATTAGAGTTGTTTCTAATATAGCCCAAAGCAGAAGGCAATGCAATGAACGCTATAGTAAAATCTATCCAATAATGCAATATAAAGCAGAAATGCCTAATGAATGCTATAGGAACATCTATTCCATAATGCAATATAAACTAGAAATGACTAGTGGCATACTTTGATTCTAGTTGGTATAATGCAATGAAATAATAAGTGGAAAATCCAACTAATATGTTATCTGGTCCCTGTACACCTTGATATATTTTTCAGCCCTTCTAAAAATCAGTTTCCGATTTTGGGCAATCTTTGCCTTAGCAGCTTCCATCTTCCTCTTATTTTTGTCCCATTCCTCATTTAATTTCCTCTTCTTCAGTACATATTCCAACACTACACTGATTTTGGGCACTCTTTTCCTTAGCAGCTTCCAACTTCCGCTTATTTTTATCCCATTCCTCATTTAATTTCCTCTTCTTCAGTGCAGATTCCAACACTACTGTGACCACCTTTGCGTCTTCTTCACCCATATATAACGCGTGAAACTAACTTGTTAAACTAGTTTTATTTATTTGAGCAGAAGTGACATAAAAGGCCAAATTATAGATTAACCAATCATGTTTTTTCTGAAAAGAAAATGCAAATCAAATTAAAAAAATATAGCATCCAAAAACTATATTCAGAGGATAACTTTGAACAAATGAGTATACCTATTTAATAATGCTATCTTCTTGTAGTAACTAAAACACACAAAATATGTCGAATTCTCCTTTTTTTCAGCCCTCCTTGTGTGGGATAATTACTCTTCTTTGCCTCGATTTCTCAGACATAGAAATTCTCGACTTAGGTTACCACTAAGAGGGGGGGTATATCTTAAGCATATCCTTAACTTACCCATCCCTAAGTTCAAACCTAGGTGGAGCTTATATTTTGTGATTGCAATGTTATCATGGTGGTATTTGCTAGGCGATATAACTTATTTCCATGGTACAACACTTGTTGGAGCGCACCCCGCCTCATTGGCACACATTTTCATGTTGATTTAATTAGTTGGTAACTATTATAGTTTGGACTATGGTTTTATTTGAGAATTAACCTTTATGCACACATGTTGAGGATGATTTAACCATTTAATGGTTAGTTTAATCCATCTTATTACCTTGGAGGTTAATTGCTTGAACACCCTACTTCACTTGGTAGCTATTCACACTTGGAGGGGCTTAATTGGAGGAGACTTAGGGTTTCAGATAGAGCTCTCCTCTCTTGGGCATAGTTCTCAAGGAAGGCATGCATTATTTTATTATTGATGGAGAGGTTGTCACACTTTTGTTGGGCACACTTTATCTTGTGAACATGGTTTGAGGAAATCAACTAATGACATTGGGAAATAACACATGGTTTTGGCATGCGCATTGATGAGGTATTATCAATTTTGGAACTCCTTACCAGGATGCACTTCCCATGGAGATATTTGGGTGGTTGAGGTAGTTACATGGCATAATTTCTAGCGCACACCTCTGCTAGGTTCTCTCATCTTTATATCATTAATAGTTCAACTACACTTGTGATTTTTTGACCTTCATTGGAGAGAAACCTCACCTCTTTGGCTTTGCACATATATTATTTTATTTGAGGTGGATATGCAAGATTTTATTAGGAGGCATGTGGAATACTTGGAGGGACATACATGGCACATTTTGTCTTGGATTGGTGTTGACTCTTATTTCTATTATTGGAGAACCCACATGTGACAATGGTCCATCTACTATATTTTGGGGTTGACCACTTCCTTTCTTGTGGAGAGATCCATATAGTTGGCACTTTGCACATTCATATACGGTTTTGGTTGCTTTGGGATTCACACATGTGGATTGGTCAATGGTCACATGCATCTCTTGGACTACTTTCTATTTTTGGATGGTTGTCTCTTAGGAGGATAATTTTAGGATAATTTCTAATCCATCTTGGAAGGTGCACTTTATGATATTTTCTAGGTGAACCCTTTAGCACATCCTCATAGGTTGAAAATTATTTTATTATATTTTTCACACGTCCATCCTCGAGGGTGAATTCTATGTGGACCTCTTGCATGTTGACTTGATCATCATGCGTATTTTTGGTAGTACACCCTCTCTTGGAGATCTCCATTGTATTATTATTCCTATTTTTGGATGACGGTGAGTTATCTTGGAGAGGCTTGTCTCTACATATCATGACATGGTCAACCATGGATTGAGAAGGGATCATAACTAATCCATTTTTATAATATTTGTTTGACTTTTCATGGAGTTAGTTAGAAAATAATATATGTTTATTGTATGAGAGAAGAGACGCCCTGTATAAAGAGGATATTTCTCTTCATTGTAATGGTTGTTGAGACTTTAGGGATTAAGGAGATATCCCCTTGGGATATATCTATTCATCATATTTCTCTAAGATCGATGGAATGTTGGAGGTATAATATCTCTTTTTATGTGAGGCTTTCATGTGTGCAATTCATTTTTCATATGCTTAATTTTATTATAGGAAACCCTTGTTATTTGGTTGCAAAGACCTTGTTATGAACCATGTTTCATTTGGACAATGCAATGTGAGGAGATAATCCTTCGTATTGTTATTGTTGTCATGTTAATATTAAACTTAATAAACCTAGTTGTACTAGCATGATATGGAATCATCTTCATAGCTATATTTTAAATGACATCCCGAGCCTTCCAAGGTATTTTTTTTTTTATTGGGGAAATCGGCAACTCGCGGTTCTCGTACTCGCGTGACACGGGGTCGATCCCCGTCGGCGACCACTATAACCCCAGGTGCAACTACCCAGCCCGCAAGAATGGCGCACGAGTAAATCCGGGTGAGAATCGAACATGAGACTTCATTTTAGAAATTTCCTTCCATTTACACGGCACTTGCCAATCTGTCTACACCCGTGCGGGCCCAAGGTATTTTTCTGTTATAAATATCAACAAGTTAAGGATGATTTATGTCATCCATAGAAACCCTTATTGCCTTCCATATTTATCCTCTCTCCCTCTTTTATCCATGGTTCCTCGGTCCATTTTATTGAGGTTTGATTAGGTACGTGGTCTTGGGGTTTTCCTTCATCTTTCATTCTCACACCATTCATTCTTACACTTATACTAATACCATTCATTTTCTTAGCCTTACTCTTCAATAAATCACCTTGTGCCTCTACTCTACAACATTAGCAATCCTAACCTTAGGGAATTCCCCCCTTGAGTTGGAGAGAAACCAACTAAAAGTGAGAAAAATAGATATTATGGTTAAAGTGGGTAGCCTTCCTAAGTTTCACAAGACTAGCGCCTTAATGCCAAGGACTTTACATCTTATGGGGTGATAGATTTAAAGGATCATTGTGAGGAACATCAATTGAAGATAAATTTAAAGGTACAAAGGCCAAAGTTTGACTTAAATATGCACTTAATATAGTTGGATGAAAAGATAAACTTGTTATAGAAAGTTGACTTAGAGACATTGACCATTGTTATTTGTTGGGATGATGAAATTTTGGGAGATATAGTCATAATAAGACAAGGTTTGTTGCATGGGACTGTAAATGAATTGCAATGTTGTCAATTTTCTTTCTTTTCACTTCCTTTTTTATTTATCATGTTCTTATTTGTTTTCTAATTATTGAAGGAGAAGTCTTTTCATGCATTGCGATTTTTTCAACATTTTTATTGTATTCTTTGATTAATTAGGAATTATGATGCTCATTTAGTTGAGTGAATTCTTTATTATTATCATTTGGGTATTTTTCATTTCTAGGAAGGTATCTTATTTATTTAGGAAACATTTTCTTAAGTCCAAATGCAATATGTTATTTGGTTTGTTGCGGGACATGAGGCCCTAATAAATGAAAGCATATAAACTTCTTGGTATTTGGTTATTTAAAAAAATTCATGTATGAACTCGAGGAAATACTCTAGACTATCATGCATTATGAGCATATGGTCCACAATGATTTTAGACAATGTAATGTTAGGAATGATATCAGTAACATTATTGCGTTAACATTGTAGAGATCCTTTTGTTGTTTTTTTTATAATTTTTGTTTGTGGCACCATATTGGCACATAATCATTGCATAATCTAGGGAAAATTCAAGAATTTAGCCAAATATTAATATTTGGAACTCTTTTTGGTATCATGGTGGTCAACACGATAGGTCAATTTGTGGTGGGCATAACTTTTGCATATGAGCTCCGACTGATGCGATATTTGCACGATTGGAAAGGTCTTGATGTGTAGAATAGCATCATGGGGTATGAGTTGCACTATAAATGTTTTAACCACAAAACATTTCATTTGATTCCTCAAAATTATCTCGGAAGGATCCATACTCTAATTTTCTAAACGTGGACTTGCCACTAAAATGGACCTGCAAGCTGATTCCTCCAATTTTTTCCACTCTGATAGAATCGAGATATTTGACAAATAATATAATAATCCAATCCAGATAATATGTTTTTGGTCATCTTTTTCCAATTTCCAAAGGATTGGGAGATGATCTTATGACCCTCCTTCTCCAACCCATCATCTCAACCTATCAGTGTATCTTCTAGAAGCTTCTCCTCCACTAGGAATCTATCCAAACATTTTGAAACCCCCTCTCCACCGCTTTGAAATACCTCAAGGTTGGAATCAAATCCAGGGGTTCCACATCACATAACCCCAATTCCTTCAACATTTGATTATCAAAGGATTCAACCTAACACCTTCCTCCGATATTTCCCTTTCTTTCAAGGTTAGATTTAGATCTCGCCCTAAAATCACATTGTCCTTCCTAACCTCCACCATTTTAATGTTTTCTTAGAAACCCTTTCTACCCCATAGGATTCATACAAGGTAATTATTGCAAACAATTGTCCAAATTATTTTGCTTTTACATATTTTTGGATTCTTCCAGGTAAGAAAGTAGAATTCATAACTTCCATGGATTCAATTGAACTTATTACTATCTCCCCAACCTTCCTTTTTGTAACA
Source organism: Picea mariana (assembly GCA_032191745.1). Taxonomy (NCBI): domain Eukaryota; kingdom Viridiplantae; phylum Streptophyta; class Pinopsida; order Pinales; family Pinaceae; genus Picea; species Picea mariana. Next base: position 65,170 of record JASDQU010108425.1, on the reverse strand, counting down.
TCTCGCACTACTGAGCATACTACTATTGACTTATTCTTTGAGGGCACTTACTTGCAAGTTATCCGGGTATGGAACATTGTGGTTTCATTCAGATTTTGGGTTATATATGATGATGTTGAGGTGTTATAGCTGCTTGATCTTATATATATAAGATCAAGCAGCTATAAAACCTCAACATCATCATATATAATCCTCATCATCATCAGATATAACACCTCATCATCATCATCTTTGTGTGTGTGTGTGTGTGTTGACATGTGCTTTGACAAGTTGTCTTGAGTGTGAAGGACACATGACAGGTTATGGATGTCGGTGGCATCAAAGGGATTCTTTGGACTCCGGATTGAGTCAAGGAGTGGACTGTATTGTTTGAGTATTTCATTCTTATGCACATATCATGTATAATGTATTTTAGCATGATTTATACACACACACACACACACACACACACACTCACTCACTCACTCACACACACACACACATATATGGATTTTGACATTGTTTTTGTCAGTGGATGCAGGCTTGACGATTCTTGCTAATGCGACTCACATAAGGATTCATGGATAGGGTGGTCATACGATGCTAGAGTATGAGGCTAGATTCATGGATCTACTTAGCTATGCTCCACATATGAACACAGAGAAGTTGAATTTCAACAAGTTCTTGTTTGGCCTTAACTCCAACATTCATGCGAAGGTGAGGATATTAATGCCTCAAAATTTGCATGATGCGGTTCAGAAGGCCCTCATAGCTGAGGAAGAGATGAATGGTGGGGGTCAGGGTAGGACTCCCTCTAGAAAGACTGGTCAGACATCATCAGGAGCGCAACAACATTCGGTACAACCCAAACATACTGCATGGTCTCGAGTTATGCCTAGAGGACCTGTGTTTGCAACACAACGATGACAAACTCCTCAGCAGAGGATTCCTTACAGAATATCACAACAAAATCAACATCGACCATAACAATAATTTAGGCCTGTTCGACAGAACAAACTAGGATCACAGGCTGTTAGTCAAGCAACTTATACTTCGGGGACCAGAGGCATTAGACTGAAGACTGGATGTTAGACATGTGGTGAGCCACATTACCAACAAGATTGTCCGATTGCGAAGGCCAGGGTAGTCGGATCATCAAGACCCACTACATTTGGAGATTTGGGCAAGGCCCACAGGATACATGCAATGTTGAGCAACCACCGGGCTAAGCATCAGTCCATTGTGCTAGAGACGTAAGGTATGATCGTAGACCAAAACTACAGTGTGTTGATAGATCCAAGTGCTACCAATAGCTTCATCTCTAGTGCAATGCTGAAGAGAATTAAGGAAAAGGCATTCAAGCAGGATGATTTCAAGTACGTAGAAATGGCATCGGGTGCCAAACATAAGGTTGGAGGAAAGGTTACAGGTTGTAACCTTAAAATGGGATACTTTGTAAAAAAGGTAGATCTTTATGTCACGGTACTAGGATCTTATGATATAGTGATTGGTATGGATTGCTTGGAATCTCATGATGCGATACTTAACTGTAAGATGAAACGGTTAAGTTTGACAGATGATTTGGGACAAAGTAGAGTGATTGTAGGAAGAAACCAGGGAGTGTCCTTGAGGTTCATTTCTTCCCTAAAATTGCAGAAGAGTATGCGTAAGGGATGCAGAATATATGCAATCTTAGCACTAAATGAAAAGGGTGAGGTATATGGACTAGAAAACCTTCCTATAGTGCAAGAATTTGTAGAAATTTTTCTAGAAGAATTACCCAGTTTACAACCCGAAAGAGAGTTGGAGTTTACAATAGACTTGAAACCGGGAACTGAACCTATTGCAAGAGCTCCTTACTAGATGTCAATGCCTGAATTGCAGTAGTTGAAAATGCAATTGAAGGTATTGTTGGAATTGGGACTTATTCGTCCAAGTGTGTCACCTTGGGGTGCACCATTTATTTTTGTAAGGAAGAAGGATGGATTGTGGTGACTTTGTATTGACTATCTTCAATTGAACAAAGTGAATATCAAGAACCAATATATGTTTCCAAGAATAGATTATTTTTTTGATCAGATGAAAGGGGCGACGACATTTTCAAAGATTGACTTGAGATCAGGATATCACCAATTGTAGATTAAGGAAGAATATATCCCTAAGACCCCTTTTAAGACGATATTTGGACACTAAGAGTTTATAGTTTTACCGTTCAGATTGACAAATGTCCCGAGGGTATTCATGAGTTTGATGAATGGGGTGTTCTGTGAATACTTGGATAAGTTTTTTCAAGTTTTTATTGATGACATATTGATTTATTCTTAGACGAAGGAAGATCATGATGAGCATTTGAGGTTGGTCCTACCATTCCTAAGAGAAAACAAACTATACTGGAAGCTATCAAAACGCTCTCTTTACCAATCTAAGATTCACTAGTTGGGATATATCATATATGGAGAAGGTATTGTTGTGGATTTAGTGAAAGTGGAGGCTATTAGGTAATGGAAAACACCGACAAATGTACACGAAGTATGCATTTTTATGGGTTTAGCATGATATTACCGGTGATTTGTCGAAGGGTTTTCAAAGATATAAAAACCAATCACGAAATTGCAGAAAAAGAACAAGAAGTTCTTGTGGACTGAGAAATGAATGGAAGCATTTCAAAGGCTCAAAGAGTTGTTGACGAAAAAACCAATACTAAAATTCCTTGACATGGACAAGGAATTCTTGGTATGCACGGACCCATCCAAGGAAGGGTTAGGCAGATTTTTGATGCAAGACGATCAAGTGATCACTTACATTTCACAGAAATTGAGAAGGAATTAAGAGAAATACGCAACACATGATCTGGAGTTATTAGCTATTGTTTACAACTTGAGAGTATGGAGACATTATTTTATTGGATGAAAATTCAAATTAAAGACAAATCACTGTGGATTGTATCATATTTTTACACAAAGTGACCTGAACGCCCGACAAAGGCATTGGTCAGAATTGCTTAGCGAATACGAGTTTGAAATTTATTACATTAAAGGAACTATGAACCGAGTGGAAGATGCGCTAAGTAGGAGGCCACACATATTTTCGATGTTAGCTCTTAAGACGAATCTTCGAGAAAAGATTATAATTCTACAAATCGATGATGACTGGTATAAGGAAGTTAAGAAAAATATTGGACAAGATATCATGATGGTACCGAGGTATGAAGGTTATTCACTAGACGATGAGAAATTCTTGAGATTTAATAGAAGAATTTACGTATTGCCTAACGATGAACTAAGAATTTTGATCTTAAGTGAAATGCATCGACCATTATACATGGCTCATCTAGGAGTCACGAAGATGAAGGCAGATCTTAAGCCTTTGTTCTTCTGGAAGGGAATGAAGGCATACATAGTTAGTTACATGGAGAGATATCTAGAATGTTAGCAAGTGAAGGATGAACATAGACATCTAGCAGTATTTTTGTAGCTACACACTATTCCTGAATCAAAATGGGAAGTAATTTTGATGTACTTTGTTGTTGGTTTGCCACTAACGACAAGAAGACACGATTCAATGTTTTTGGTAGTTGACAATCTGACGAAGAGTGCACACTTTATTTCAGTGCGTACGACGTATCGGGCACCAGATGTATCTAGAGTGTTTGTTAGCAATATTGTGAGATTACATGTGGTGCCAAAAAGAATAATATCCGATTGAGAATCTATGTTTACAGGATGGTTTTGGACCATTTCCCAGGAGGCTTTGGGAACACAATTAAACTTTAGCACAACTTATCACTCCGAAATAGACGGGAAGACAAAAAGGACAAACCATATTTTAGAGGATATGTTTCAAATGTATGTAATGGAGAAACATAAACATTGGGAATAATGATTTCCACTAGTATAATTTGCATACAACAACAACAATCAGAGTACGCTTAAGATGGCACCGTTTGAGTTTTTTATGGGCGACTGTGTCATAGGCCATTGATTTTGGATCGAATTGAGGACAGGGTACTGGTAGGACCAGACATGATTCAAGAAATGGAAGAACAAATGAAATCAATCAGACAAAGAATTAAAGAAGTGCAAGATTAGTTGAAGAGTTGTGTTAATGTGCATCGCATTGACCGTAGTTATGAAGTTGAAGATAGAGTCTTCTTGTAGGTAAAACCGCAGAAGAGTTCGATCAAGTTTGGAAAAGGTACTAAAATCTCTCCTAGGTTCATGGGACCCTTTGAAGTAGTGGAAAATAAAGGACTCGTGGCCTATCGACTAGCCTTGCCTGATTCTTTGAGGCGTATGCACGATGTTTTTCATGTATCTGTTTTGAGACACTATATTAGTGACCCTTCACATGTTATTGACATGAGTTCCTTGCAGGTGTCAGACGAGGGTGCTCTCATGGTAGAGCCAATCCACATTCTGGACCATCGCATTCAACAACTATGGCATCGAACAAACGATCAGATCAAGGTCTAGTGGGACAATTATAGTCCACAATCGGATATCTTGGAGGATGCATATGAGATGTGCCAACATTTTCCTTACTTGTTTTGTTAGACTTAGACATTTAGATCTATGTCGGATACATTTATTTACTTGATTTTACATACCATACAAACTTCGGGAAGAAGTTTAAAACAAGAGGGGGTGTATGTAACATCCCTCTCTACTGAGCATACTACTATTGACTTATTCTTTGAGGACACTTGCTTGCAAGTGATCGAGGTATGGAACACTGTGGTTTCATTTGAATTTTGGGTTATATATGATGATGTTGAGGTTTTATAGTTGTTTGATCTTATTGATGTATATATATGTGTTGACATGTGCTTTGAAAAGTCGTCTTGAGTGTGCAGGACACAGCAAGTTATGGATGCGAGTGGCATCAAAGGGCTTCCTTGGACTTCAGATTGAGTCAGGGAGTGGATTGTATTGTTTGAGTATTTCATTATTATGCACCTATGATGTATGATGGATTTAAGTATGATTTATATATATATGGATTTTGACATTGTTTTTGTCAGTGGATCTAGGCTTGACGATGCTTGCTAATTTGACTCACATAAGGAGTAAAGGGGCCTTTCACAGAAAATTGGATATTGAGGGAGAGGAGTGGCAACGTCCCTGTCACGACCTACTAGCACTCCCATCGTGGACATAACTATAGGTTAATGATTACCTAATTGGGTGGTCCACGATTCCATGAGGGCAGATTGAGATAATCGCTCACATATATTTCTAAGGGGTGTGTAATAAGGTACATTCCTTATTACTTAGAAGCCCTTAGTCTCTCATAAGGTTGACTGAATGGAGTTTTGAATCCAAGGGGTTAGAAAAACTTCCAAAAATAGGTCAACGCGTGTTTGACAACTGAGAGGGGGGGGGAGTGAATTAGTTGTTGTCGTTCTTAAACAATTATGCTTATTTTAAACTCTTTATAGAGCAGTCAATGACAATCACAATAACGCAAGGAGGTAAGCAATAGAATATTCAATCATCAATCACAGACATGAAATATACAGAGACAGATATTTCCTAAGGAAACCCATAAATGGAAAAACCTCTTCTTCTTGATATGATAAGTAATATTTATTTTATGTACATTATCATTCTTATGAGCACCAACTCATTGTGAGGCTACCACCTCTATTTTGCAAGCTGCAACTTGCTGAGAGAACCAACTCTCTGGTTTCTCTAGCACCCACTAGAAGGAAGCACCAAATCCTTGGTTTCTCTAGCAACCATTAGAAGGAAGCACCAACTCCCTAAGTGTTCCAGCAACAATTGGATGGAAGCACCAATTTCCAGTCACAGAGGCACCGACTTGTATAATAGAGAACAATAGTTCTCCCTTGCACCACCTTGCCACCCTAGTTTTTCTAGCTGCAACCATAGGGAATCTACTACTCCTTGTGTTCAAGCACCCACTTGAAACTTCAGAGGACAAAAGTCCTCCCTAGCACCTCCCTACCACCCTGAAATATAAATCTTTGCTTTTCATAAATTTATCATAGTGATACAATATTTATCAATGGCTTACCAGTCTCATCACTGTTTTGCTACACTGCTCTGCTCTGCCTGCATCAGTGTCTTCCTGCATGCACCCCTTGCACTTTTTTCTCTTCTGACTTTTATGCTCTGTGCGCCATGACCATTCTATGCGCTATGTCTCTTATGTGAATTTCAGATGCTGCACACCTCTTGTTTCTACTTGCATGAATCACACTCAACAACTACAAACATCTCTTCTCTGTTTTGCGTTTTTATATTCTCTGTGCACCAACAACATCGTCTGTGCAATGCCTCTACATCCTCTTCACTACGTCACTATTCTGCGCTATAGGTTGTCCACTTCCATTCTTCCTCACTCCTGCATAACTCAACAACATAATTACCTCACTTCTCTGTTCTGCATGCTTTTCTCACGTCGAGTCATCTCCAGATCATCATGGCAACTCTTCATCTTCTCTAGCGGTTCTGTTCCCTGTGAGTTCATCATCAATGGGTGTTATGTTGAGATTCCTTAGCTTCTCTCACAATCGAGACTCTTCATCTTGTCTGTCACAATTGAGCTTATCCTCTCTATTACAGTTACATTCTTCTATCCTTTTTCCATCTGTCAATCGTCTCTATGTTGATTCTTCATTCCATTGACAGTTACCTCAAGACTCTTCAGATTCTTTGGTGATCACCTTGAGATTCTTCGAATTCTCTGGTAGATGCAATTAGTCATTTTATGCAATTACAATCAGTCTGTCTCTAGCAGTTACTGAGAGAACCTCCACATGCTCATGTCTTTGGCGCCTCTTTCTAAGAAATCTACATAGTGGGCGCTAGCTTTTCTGGCTAAGCCCCTTCCTTTCACATGACCATCAGTGGTGAACATACACCTAACCAATAGTCGTTTCACAATTTCTCATTTTGGGTGATCGACTGTGAGTCACCTCGATTTTCCCAACTCGTGAAAATCTGAGGTGGAGCCTAACAATGCTAGCTCCTTCCCTTCTCTTTCGCTGATGTGACCACTAGCTGTGACCACAACCCTATTTGAAAAGACATTTCGTGATTTCAGCGATATCCGTTGTAAATCCTAGTGATGTGCTAGCTCCTCCCTTAACCTTCATTAGTGTGACCATCGGTTGTGACTAGGGTCCAAGCAAGAGGGGTGATTCATGATTTCTCATATCGCGAACTCTTGCTATGAGTTGCCTCGAAACTCCCAACTTGCGAAACTTTGAAATGCTTCATATAAGATCAATGATCGAGATCGTTCCCTTTGATCGATAACTGCGATCAAATTGGGACCTTGCGTATTGGGTGTTTAGACGTGAGTCAACCCTGACTCTCTCGACTTTCGATATTCCAAAACCATACTTGACAGATCAATGGTCCATGATCATCTATGATTTGATGACCTAGATCATTTCGTGACTTCTCATATCACGAGTTCATACAAATCTCACCTTTGACTTCTCCAGCTTGCGAGTCAGCTAAATGATGATCTCTCGCCACATTTCATCTAGATCCAACGCCCCAGATCATTTCACGACTTTGCATATCGTGAGTTCATACAACTCTTACATTTGACTTCTCCATCTCATGAGTCAACGAAATGCTGATTTATCACCACATGTCCTCTGGATCCAACGCCCTAGATCATTTCATGACTTCACATATCACAGAGTTGGAGGATGGTTCTCAACCATTATCCTCTTTACAGTTATACTGGATCCAACGGTTGCTGGTCCTCGACGCTCAGATCCAATGGATCAGATCTGTACTTCTCCTCTGCGCTTCCTTTGGTCACTAGACTCTGATCTGACAACCATCGGGTATTCAGGATTGGTGATCCAACGGACACTGTCGCTCCTCCTCCTGAGCTTACGCATCCTCCCAACTTGGAAGAATTTCTAAGTGTCAAAGGCCTCGACCTTTGATCCTTCTACGAGTCCTGATGACTTGGACCTCATCCACGCTTCTGGAAACTGCTATCTCTTCTGATATTTTTCATCTCTGCATACTGTTTGCTTATCCTCCCGAGCTTACATTTTTTTCGAGCTTTGATCTCTTCATACTCACGCTATTCCTCCTAAGCTTCTTGAGCTTGCTCTTCTATGTCTTTGCTGCTATTCTTGCCATGCACACTCTGCCTGTAAACCTGCCAACATCGTTGTTGTTATTTCCATCAATGACAAGCACACTCTGCCTGTATACATGCCAACAATCTCCCCCTTTGGCATTAATGGAAACCTTGAACAACTGCACTATTCTTCTTAGACATTTAGAAATCCAACTGTAGCAGTCCACACCTTTTCTCCCCCTTTGACATCAATGTCAAAGAAAAACATGCTCCCCCTGAGATGTTGCAGTACTTGTTGGAGGTATCAAATATTCAACCAATACATACTCCCCCTGACAGGATGGACCCTCTTAGGTTGATAATGGGGTAATGCCTAACTTCTAGCGTAGATACTCAAACTGAGTTTTTGCAATCAGTTTAGTGAAGATATCATCTATCTGATCTTTGGATGGAATATAATGCAAAGAAACAATAGTGTTGGTCACCTGTTCCCTCAAGAATTGACACTTAATGGGTATATGCTTGGTCTTGGAGTGAAACACAGGGTTTTTTGACACACTAATTGCACAGGTATTATCACAATGTATTGGGATCGGTGTAGTATAATTTACCTCCAAGTATACAAGTGTCTAAATCATCCATAATACTTGGGTACAACAAGTGGCAACTACAATGTACTCAACTTCTATAGTCGATAAGGAAATGGAACCTTGCTTCTTTCTCAACCATGATACAAGGGAATCTCCTAAGAAGAATGCACCTCCACTCGTGCTTTTCCTTTCATCTGTGCAGTTAGCCCAATAAACATCTGAATAGATTGATAGTTGAAAATTCTGATTCCTAGGATACCATAGGTTGCAGTCCATTGTTCCTTTCAAGTATCTGAATATTCTTTTGACAACTAACAAATGACTCTGTTTAGGTGCATCCTGATACCTTACTACTATTCCAACAACATGCATTATGTATAGACGGGATGCTGTGATATCCAATAGGCTGCCTATCATAGACCTATATGAACTCTAATCAACATCAGGTGAATCATCATCCTTTCTTAACTTACATCCAGTGACCATAGGTGTGCTCATAGGTTTAGAATCTTCCATTTGAAACCTTTTCAAAAATTCTCTTAGATATTTTTCTTGAGAAAGAAATATTCCTTCAGACCTTTGAGTAATTTGTAGGCGAAGAAAAAATGATAGTTCCCCTATCATAGACATTTCAAATTCAGACTACATGGCAGAAGCAAACCATTGTACTAATGAAGCATTATTACTACCGAAGATGATGCCATCTACATAGACCAACATAATGAGCAGATCATTACCCTCTGTTTTGATATATAGATTGTTGTCAATTGTTCCTCTCTTGAACCCTTTGTCTTGTAGATACATATCTAGTTTGTGATACCAAGCACGAAGAGCTTGTTTCAACCCATATAAGGATTTCTTTAGCTTGTAGACAAAGTCAGGGTTATCTGACAGTTGGAAACCTTCTGGTTGTTCCATATAGGCTTCTTATTTTAGATATTCATTTAGAAAATCCGACTTGACATCCATTTGATAGACTTTAAACTTCTTATGACAAGGATAAGCAAGAAACATTCTAATAACTTCTAATCTTGCTACAGGCGCAAATGTTTAAACTGTGTCTTGGTTAGTTTTCCTACTCGACAGGGTTTACACACAAAATCTTGTGGCTTTGATATTCTAGGAAGATATTTTACTGCCTCAAGATTTTTGAGCTTGATTAAGTGATCAAAGTTTAGATGTTCAAGTCTCCTATGCCATAACCAACTTTCATCATGTTTTCTTAGATGACACTCTTCTCTATATTCTTTCAGCACATATACATTATTATCTGTCCTTATTCCTTTAACCATCAATTGTCCTGAGTTTACAGACTTTATCTTACAATCTTTGGAAGTGAACACCACCTCACATCCTCTGTCACACATTTGAATTACACTGAGCAAATTATGTTTCAACCCATCTACAAGAAGAACATCCTGGGCTTTTCCTTTACCATTACTCAAACTCACCATCCCGTTACCCTTGATTTTACCTGGAGCATCATTTCCAAAGCTTACATTTCCTGATTTGCTTTCACTTAGAGACAAAAACTTACTTTTGTCTCCTGTCATATGTTTGGAGCATCCACTATCAATATACCAGGGGTCCTTTTGTCTTTGAGTTGACAACACTAATCCACACTTGTCATTTTATTTCTTCTTCCAAACCTTGACATTTTCAGCAGAGGGATTCAAATCTGGTTCATAGTTCCTTAAGCAACAATTTGCAACTTTATGTCCATAATTATGGCAGGTGTAACATTCTGGTTCATTGAATAAAGGATCATAACGATTGTTATGCTTAACCCGTGTCCTTTTCCTAGCCATCACATGATTTGTAGTCTGTGGTTGTTTGTTATTTGACTGTCTCATTCTTTTTTGCAACAAATATATATTCCTTGAGTGTCTTAATTTCTCATATCTAAATCTTAAAGAACAATTTACAGCTTTGTGACCAAAGTTAGAACAAAAAAAACAATATCCATATAAAAATCCTTTGTACCTGGAAAATGGATGTCTTCTTTGAGCAGGTCGATTCCTTCCATGTTGATGATTTCTTTGAGCAGAGGGTGTATTATCTATTTGTTCTATAGATTCAGTTCTGGTATTTTTTCTTTCACTCTTCCTTGGTGGTTGATTATCTTCCTTTGTTTCTCCATATTTGTTGTTTTCAATGAATGTAGATTTGACAAACTTGATGGGTTCTTTGTTGCTTGGCTTACCACTATTTGATCCTTCTTCATAACCCAAACCAATTTTCAAATTTGGATTCCTTTGTTGATTCAAAATGGTGGCTAATCCTTCTGAGGCTTTGATGCTTGGAAGATTTTGGATATACAATGCTTTAAACTTCTCCATCTCTTTTCTGGTTTTTACTACCTATTCTTCTATGGCTTCACATCTTTCACTCTTCTCTGATAACTGTTGTTTCAGAATGTCCTCTATTTTCTTTGCCTCTTTTAATTCCACTTTTAGCAGGGCAAAGTCTTCATTAGGTTTTTTATTGTCTTTCTCAAACTATATCAACACTTTTTTTTTCTTTCTCTTCTTAAATCCGAGTTTGTCAATTTCTTTTAGAGCACTGATCAGTTCTCCTTCCAAGTCAACCAAAACTTCTTCATCATCAACATCACTTCCCATTCTTTCATTGTCATAATCCTCTTTGGCCATAAGCATAAAGTCATTAATCTTATCTTCACCATCAAAATCACTATATGTGTCTCCTGAAGAATCATCATTGTTTACACATAAACTTTTCTTTTTATCAAATCTCTTGGATTTATAATTCTCTTCACCTTCAGAGTTCTGCTCCTTGTTCTTGCGTGGACACTTATATGCAAAGTGACCTATCCTTCCACAGTTAAAACATTTGAAGGGAAACTTGCCTTGGTACTTGCTTGATCCTTTCTTTTGTCTTTTCACAAATTTTTCTTCAATTTCATTAGGCTCATAATCCTCATTCTTATCTTCTTTAAATGATGCTTCTCTAGAGGTGGGTTTATCTTTAACTATCCTCATTTCATATGAAGTCAATGTTCCTAGAAGTTGATCAAAAGCCAAAGCTTTTAGATCATTAAGTTCTTCTATAGCAGAGACCTTCGGGTTGAACCTATCTGGCAGAGATCTCAAAATTTTCTGAAGTAAAGAAGGTTCCTCAATTTTTTCACCAAGTGCTTTCATTGCATTTACTAGTTATTCAACTCTCAGAAATTACTTCCCAATAGTTTCATCCTTTTTCATCTTTAGCTGTTCAAACTGTACTTTGTATGTTTGAAGCTTGGCATCCTTTACCTTCTCATTACCTTCATAATTGGTAATGAGTTTGTCCCATATTTCTTTGGTGCTTTCTAAGTGCATAACTTTTAAAAATTATGCTTCTGTAAGCCCACTCAGAATAACGTTCATAGCCTTAGCGTTGAAGCTAAATTCTAGCTTGTCATCCTTATTAGCTAGTACAACTAGCTTTACATAACTAGTCTCTACCACATCCCAGACATCTGCACCTAAATCCATTATGTAGGTTCTCATCCTAACTTTCCAGAAGACAAATTTTATTCCATTGAATAGAGAGGCCTTATTGGTTGAAGTTCCTTCATATCTTGACATGTTTAA
>JASDQU010108425.1:8772-52918 GCA_032191745.1 Picea mariana | reverse complement strand
TAGAGGGGGGGGGGTGAATCAATTGTTACCATGCTTAAACAGTTATGCTTATTTTAAACTCTTTACAGAGCAGTCAATGACAATCACAATAATGCAGGGAGGTAAGAAATATAATATTCAATCATAAATCACACACATGAAATATACAGAGACAGATATTTCCCGAGGAAACACATAAAGGGAAAAAACTCTTTTTCTTGATATGATAAGTAATATTTATTTTCTATACATTATCATTCTTATGAGCACCAACTCATTGTGAGGCTACCACCTCTATTTTGCAAGTTGCAACTTGATGAGAGCACCAACTCTTAGGTTTCTCTAGCACCCACTAGAAGGAAGCACCCACTAGAAGGAAGCACCCACTCCCTGGTTTCTCTAGCACCCACTAGAAGGAAGCACCAACTCCCTAAGTGTTCCAGCAACAACTAGATGGAAGCACCAACTTCCAGCCACACAGACACCGACCTATATAACAAAGAACAATAGTTCTCCCTTGCACCACCTTGCCACACTAGTTTTTCTCACTGCAACCAGAGGGAAGCTACAACTCCATGTGTTCAAGCACCCACTTGAAACTTTAGAGGACAATAGTCCTCCCTAGAACCTCCCTACCACCCTAAAATATAAATCTTTACTTTTCATAAATTTATCATAGTGATACAATATTTATCAATGGCTTACTAGTTTCATCACTGTTTTGCTACACTACTTTGCTCTGCTTGCATCAGTGTATTACTGCACACATCCCTTGCGATTTATTCTCTTCTGCCTTCTAGGCTCTGTGCACCATGACCATTCTATGCGCTTTGTCTCTTCTGTGCATTTCAGCTGCTGCACACCTCCTGCTTCTACTCGCATGAATCACACTCAACAGCCGCAACCATCTCTTCTCTGTTCTGCTTTTTTTATATTCTCTGTGCACCAACAACATCCTCTATGCAATGCCTCTGCATCCTCTTCACTACATCACTGTTCTTCCCTATAGGTTGTCCACTTTTGTTCTTCCTCACTCCCTCATAACTCAACAACATAATTACCTCACTTCTCTGTTCTGCATGATTTTCTCACATCGAGTCATCTCCAGATCATCATGGCAACTCTTCATCTTCTCTGGTGGTTCTGTTCCTTGTGAGTTCATCATTAGTGGGCGTTATGCTCAGATTCCTTAGCTTCTCTCGCAATCAAGACTCTTCATCTTCTCTGTCACAATTGAGCTTATCCTCTCTATTACAGTTATAGTCTTCGATCATTTTTCCATCTGTCAATCGTCTCTATGTTGAGTCTTCATTCCATTGGCAGTTACCTCAAGACTCTTCAGCTTCTCTAGCAATCACCCTGAGATTGTTCGAATTCTCTGATAGATGCAATCAGCCATTTTCTGCAGTTACAATCAGTTCATCTCTAGCAGTTACTGAGAGAACCTCTGCGAGCTCATGTCTTTGGCACCTCTTTCTGATAAATATACATAGTGGGCACTAACGTTTTTGACTAAGCCCCTTTCTTTCACATGACCGTCGACGGTGACCATACGACTAACCAACAGTCATTTCTTGATTTTGCATTTCGGGTGATCCACTGCGAGCCACCTCGATTTTCCCAACTCGCGAAAATCTGAGGTGGAGCCTAGCAATGCTAGCTCCTTCCCTTCTCTCCCGCTGATGTGACCACAACCCTATTTGAAAATATATTTGACGATTTTGGCGATATCCGTTGTAAATCCTAGCGACGTGCTATCTCCTCCCTTAACATTCATTAATGTGACCACCAGTTGTGACCAGGGGCCAAGCAAGAGGGGTGATTCACGATTTCGCATATCACAAACTCCTGCTATGAGTTTCCTTGAAACTCCCAATTCGTGAAAATCTGAAATGCTTCATATCAGATCAATGGTCAAGATCTTTCCTTTTGATCAACGACTGTGATCAAATCCAGATCTCGCGTATCAGGTGTTTGGACATGAGTCAACCCTGACTCTCTCGACTTCCAATATTCTGAAACCATGCTTGATAGATCAATGGTCCACGATCATCTCTGATCCAACGACCCAGATCATTTTGCGACTTCACATATCGCGAGTTCATACAACTCTCACCTTTGACTTCTCCACCTCATGAGTTAGCGAAATGCTGATCTCTCACCACGTGTCCTTTGGATCCAACGCCCCTGATCATTTCATGACTTACCATATCGTGAGTTCATACAACTCTGACCTTTGAATTCTCCAGCTCGCGAGTCAGTGAAATGCTGATCTCTCACCACGTGTCCTCTGGATCCAACGCCCCAGATCATTTCACAACTTCGCATATCGCGGAGTTGGAGGATGGCTCTCGGCCATTATCCTCTTCGAAGTTATACTAGATCCAACGGTTGTTGTTCCTCGATGCTTAGATCCATCGTATCAGATCTGTACTTCTTCTATGCACTTCCTTTGGTCACTGGAATCTGATCTGACGACCATCGGGTATTCAGGATTGGTGATCCAACGATCACCGTCGCTCCTCCTCCTGAGCTTACACATCCTCCTGACTTGGAATAATTTCTAAGTGTCAAAGCCCTCGACCTTTGATCCTTCTGCGAGTCCTGATGACTTGGACCTCGTCTGCGCTTCTAAAAAATACTATCTCTTCTGAGCTTTCTCATCTCTGAATACTATTCGCTTCTCCTCCTGAGCTTATGCTTCTTTTCGAGCTTTGATCTCTTTATATTCATGCTATTCCTCCTGAGCTTCTCGAGATTTCTCTTCTGTGTCTTCGCTGTTGTTCTTGCCATGCACACTCTGCCTGTAAACCTGCCAACATCGCTATTGTTCTTGCCATCAATGACAAACAAAATCTACCTGTAAACATGCCAACAATGTGAGGGGCACCCTTGGAGCACGAGTTGCATCTTGAAGGGAACGTCGCAAAATTGAAACCCGAGTCAATAAACATAGGGGGCCTATAAAACACTGAAATGATTTGAGATTAAAGGATGAAATTAATTTATTTAAACAATAGAGCATTAATTATTAAATCCAACCATGAATTTTAATAAAAGGGCTAATTGAATTGTGACATGAGTAAAGATGTGAAGGACATAAATGGTTAGGAAATAGTAGGACAAAACCTAAAGAATTTATAAGACACACAAGGGGGCATGAAATTGTTAGAAATAAATCCTTGTTTAAAAAATAATTACAACTTGAGAGAATGGGTTGTGCATAGAATAGAATTTGAGTCAACCAACCCTAACTAAAATCTAGTCAGTTGACAACCTTGAATTAAGGGATTTGGGGAAACTAAGAGACAACTAAGAGGAAATTTAGGAACACATGGGGAATTGTGAGGAAAAGTGGCTTTTAAATGAAAATAAAAGAGAAATTACTTTTCCAACCTGGGGAGAATGTGACACCTGTAGTGGATGAATAATCCTTGAACTGGATTTCTGAAAATTAACAAATTATGCATGAGGGATAGATGTCCGTGAGCGAGAATTTGTGATGTCATGTTCCCAAGAGTAGGCCAACAGGGAGTGACTTAGTAGTCTATGTGTTCCCGTAGACTATAGTCAGGCACAAACAAGGAACAAAAGGGAGAAATAAGGGTGATTTGGTGGCTAAATGATGAATTAAGCCAAAAAGCATAGGAAAAGTCACTTAATCTAAGTCAACGAAGAATTAGAATGAAAAGGTGCTAAAGGGGGACTTAATTGATTAATTATTCACCTTAGGAGGAAAAACGCCTAGCTTAAGTGAGGTCAATGGTGAATTAGATTAGGAAGAGTATAATGGGAAGAATTCAACCTAATTCCTCATTATGCATTGTTATGATTCGATGTTAAGAGTTCCCAGAGGAGGAAGAGATTCAACTTCTACTATTTTGTGGATTTCTGGAGGAAACCACCACCATTGATCCATTTCAATGTTGAGAGACACACCCTAGCCCACCGGAGATACCATCCAGGTATTTCACCATGCTATTCAAGAGTATCCAGTTATCAATGTTGCACATCTCAGCTAGTGGGGGCATAAGTTCAGATAGAGGGTTTGTGTAGCTGCACGAGAGTTGAGATCAGATTGCAGTTTCCTTCTGACCCAGTTGAGATCCAATCAGGGCACATAGTTTGAGCCACTTCCCATCAGATTCGTACAGTGGAATCCTTTAGTGTGCATCATTCAACCATTTAGGGTGTAACGCTTTTGGAAGGATAGTTGAAGTTATAGATGGAGCATTAGAGAAGATTTAGGGAAACCCTTCTGACCCAGTTCCACATTTGGCGAGGGAAACGTTTTGAGTCCTATAGCAGCTGATTTTATTGGTGGAATCATTTGGGGCACATCCAAAGATCCCAGGAGGTGCCCAGAACCCCAGGGGATGAGTTCTGGAGCATCAGAGGCTAAGTCTGTCATCCGATAGTCATCGGTATCATTCTAGAGGCCAAGGCGCTTCTATTGGGACAATTTCTAGCTCATTCCAATGGGTATAACCTTCCAGATGAGTTTTCCAGTTTGTAGCGGTTACCGTGCTTCTCTGGAACCACCGATTTTGCCGATCTATCTATGCATGCATCAAATCTACCTTCATCTTTTGATCATAGGTATTTTATGTTACTTGCTTGTATTCCAGTGACGATCCATGAGATCTAACTGAAGACTATCTTCTATATTTCTAGTATTTCATTATATTTCCATGCTTGAATCTCATAATACATATTATTGGGCAGTTGATGTTCCTTATTTCTGCATGCATCATATATATATTGTTTAAACCATAACATATAACATGCACATGCAACAACCGCAAAACATCTCAAGCACATAACTAAAACACATCTAGAAACCCCTAGAGTATCAGATATGAAGATAAAACACATCCAGAAACCTTGGAGTATGAAATCTAAAGATAAAATGCATCCAGAAACCCCTAGTGTATCAGATCTATGAGACAGAACACTAGATCCATAGTAGATATCTTGATTAGTTGGATCAGGGATATTTTAGTTGTATTAGAGCTTTAGTCTTGCGAGCCCGTGACTAAAGACGATGAGTATAGTAGAAGACCCAGATGGCCGTGAGCATGTAGGTGACAAATATGTCACTTACAATAGGTGCAAGGACAGAAGGCCCAGGCCTGAATTTCCTCCTTTCCCTCCCAGTTTAGAGGAATAGGAAGAGGCACACAGAGAAGCAGAGAGAAGAGAAGAGCGTGAGGTTGAGTGAGAGGATGCTAGGAGATAGATATGAGTGACTAGAGAGCAGTGGTAAGGCCCCCATGGAACTAGAGGTAGCCTTCATGCAGGTTATCAATGATATTTTAGCTAGTTAGCAGACCATGTCTAAGTCCTTGGCTCAGGTGGCAGATAGATTGGCTATGGTGGGCATCCCCGACACACAACCACACATGCATCATAGGGGAACTCAGGGGTAGGTAGTAGACCCTATTCACCCACTCGCACATAGACCTCTGCAAGTAGGATTCCCCGACCTTTGTTTCCCAGTTTCCAGAGGGCACCCCGGTAGCAACACAGATGCCGATAGCACAGAGACCACCCACTCATGCAGAGGAAATTGCAGAGTATCAGAGGGAGTATGAAGCATTGGGCCATGACTTCCATCAAGATATGACCCTAGTCGATTATTGTGGAATCAGACTCAGGAATCACCCCAGAGAGCCACAGAGAGGAGGGCCATAGCAGTAACAGGGGAATAACATTGATTTCATCCAAAAAGTTGGTAAACTCACCATACCTTCTTTCGATGGATCATCCAAATGCATCTCCAGAGCTTGGGTGAAGAATCTAGACACCTACTACAATCTCAACCAGATGATCGAGTCATAGGCCGTCAATTTCACTACCTTACACTTGGAGGGTGAGGCACACGAGTGGTGGTATCATGGATTGGTGACATTGGGCCACAATCGTATCACCTCCTATAGAGAGTTCACATAGAGACTCATGGATATATTTGACAGGAGGGATCTAGAGATCCATTTCAGAGATCTAGCCTAGTTGAGACAAACTGGCACAACAGAGGCATTCATATTAGAGTTTCATAGGGTAGCATTGGAAGTGATAGATATATCCGAGCCCCGACTGATCATGTTATTCACAGAAGGGATCATAAAACCCTTGAGAGGATGGTTGAAGGCATAGTGGCCTCACACATTGCAGGATGCCATCCTATGCACTAGAGATTTGGAAAACTACACCTTGATAGAGACCTTCTATGTAGTTGACCTATAAGATACTGATGCCATGTCGAGGGTACAGTGGTTATATTCATTGGGGGAGATTGGGTTCAACTATCAGATGTTGACCATGAGATTTAGAGATGCCAGTGGATCAAGAGTTGTGCTAAGAGGCATGTCTACAGGGGCACCTCAAGTAGTATCGGTAAAGAGGATGTAGCAGATTTTTTGTCACAGTGATGTGGCCTACGCACCAGAGTGTTTGATCACCACACAGAAGGATTCATAGGGTAGGGAGCATTACCATCCACAGATCAGAGAGCTTCTCGGCCAGTATGAGCTAGTATTTGGGTCGATACCACCAGGGAGACCGCCCGACAAGGGATTTGAGCACACGATTGAGTTAGAGGCAGGGGCTACACCAGTGATCACAGCGCCCTATAGGCACCACAAGAAATTCAAGGATGAGATTGAGAAAGAAACTAAAGAATTTCTTGCAATGGGGCACATCGGGCCCAACATGAGTCCTTTTGCATCTTCATTCATTCTGGTACTAAAGAAGGATGGCACATTACGAATGCGCATCGATTATAGAGCGCTCAACAAGAAAACAATCAAGAATTGGTACCCCATTCCATGCATAGATGAGATGATGAACGAGTTACATGGGGTAGTTTTCTTCACTAAGATTGATCTATGGTCAGGATACCATCAGATCATCATCAGGGAGAAGGACATTGAGAAGACAACATTCCAATGCCATTTTAGACACTTTGAGTTCTTGGTCATGTCGTTTGGATTGAACAACGCACCGACCACTTTCCAGTCTTGCATGAACCACATCTTTAGAGGAAAGTTGAGGAAGTACCTTCTGGTATTCTTCGATGATATACTGATCTACAACAAGACATGAGATGAGCATCTGACACATTTGGGGGAGGTCTTGGATATTATGCAGGCACAATCATTATATGCCAAGGAGTTCAAATGTGAATTTTCCATGAGAGAACTACTGTACTTGGGGCATATCATTAGTGAGCAAGGAGTATAGGTTCACCAGGAAAAAATCAAGGCCATTTTGGATTGGCCAACGCCCAAGAACCTCATGGAGCTAAGATGATTCTTTGGGTTATGCAGTTACTACAGGCGGTTCGTCAAGGTATTTTCACAGTTGGGAGAACCACTCATAGACTTGACCAAGAAGGGTGTTTTTCATTGGATAGAGGAGTCACAACAAACACTTGAAAAAATGAAGGAGGTTATGAGCACATGCCCTGTTCTATCCCTTCCAGACTTCTCTTGGCCGTTTGTCTTAGAGTGCGACGCATCAGGGGTGGTGATCATAGCAGTTTTGATGCAGGGGGCCACCCCATTGTGTTTGAGAGCATGAAGCTCAATGATTCGGAGAGAATATATCCCATTAATGACAAGGAAATGCTAGTGATCATGCATGCCTTAACCAAATTCAGGCAGTATCTGGTAGGCAACATATTTGTAGTGAAGACTGATCATAATAGTCTCAAGTATTTCCTAGATCAGAAAGACCTCAATGGGAGACAACAAAAGTTGGTCTCAAAGATCCAAGCCTTTGATTTTTACATTGAGTATATCAAGGGAAAAAGGAATATCGTAGACGATGCCTTGTCCAGGAGGTCAACAGGATGTTCGATGATGGACATTTGTACAGATTGGAAAGCTCAATTGTTGGTGGAGTACTCTAAAAAAAATTTGCTTGTGAGGTGATGGATGGACAGGTGGTTGATGATATATACCAGGTTCTTGATGAAATCATTTTCTACAAGGACCGAATCTACTTGGTTCCAGAATCTACCCTGAAGGGGAAAATTCTGAAGGTGTGTCATGATTCGCCTACAACAGGGCATCATGGGTACTTCAAAACATATAGCCAGATTATGGAGAGACTCTCATGGAAGGGTATCAAGGATGATGTGTTGAAACACATCTGAGAGTGCATGACTTGTCAGCAAAATAAGTCTAAGCAGACACACCTTGCAGGGATGCTACAACCTCTACCCATTCCAGAGCATAAATGGGAGATAATTTCTATGGATTTCATTTCAGGCCTTCCTTAAGTGCAGGGCATGGACTGTATATTTGTGGTGGTCAATAGGCTGACCAAATTTGCACATTTCTTTGCCATACCCATGGACTACAAGGCCATACAGGTAGCATAGTTTTTTTTTATGGAGGTATTCCTGTTGCATGGTTTACCTATGCAGATAGTCAATAACAGAGATGGGTGCTTCATCAACGCGTTTTGGTAGGATCTTTTCAAGTTGATAGGCACAGAGCTAGCTACGAGTACCATCTACCACCCACAGATAGATGGATAGACACAGATCATCAACAAATGGGTGTAAGGGTATCTGGGGAACTACGTGGGGGGGCAACAATGCACATGGATGAGATGGTTACACATGGGTGAGTATTGATACAACACAACTTACCATATGTCTATCAGGATGTCACCATTCAGGGCATTGTATGGATACAATGCACCCTCCTTTGTGGAGATTGTGTTTGGGGACAGGAGGGTTCCAGGGGCCAAATTCTGGGTGGAGGAGAGTCAAAGGATTTTGCATTCAGTGAGGGAGAACTTGCAGATGACTTAGAACCATTAGAATATATATGCAGGCTGACACAGAGTCGAGCGCATTTTTGAGGTAGGGGATTTGGTTTTTCTATGATTACAACCATATAGACATTCCTCCTTGAAGAGGAGTGGAGTAGAGAAGCTAAAGCCGAAGTTTTATGAGCCATACCGAGTCACAAGGAGGATAAGCAAGGTGGAATATGAGATAGAGCTACCAGAGGGTAGAAATATTCATAACATCTTTCATGTCTCTTGCCTTAAAAAGGCTGTGGGACAACAAATTAGTATTTCAGAGGAGTTGCCACCCTTGGATGAGAAGGGCTAGTTGGAGCTAGTGCTGGAGGAGGTATTAGAGCAGAGGGAGAACAGGTTGAGGAGCAGGGTCATCAGGGAGTGCTTGGTTAGATGGAGGGGTCTTCTAGTGGAGGATGCCACATGGGAGGGAGAGCATATTTTGCAGCACATAGGATCGATGTTGCTTGAGGATAAGCAATCTCGAGAAGGGAGGACTATGATGTCCCGTTTCCAAGAGTAGGCCAATAGGGAGTGACTTGGTAGTCTATGTGTTCCCGTAGACTATAGAACAGGGAACAAAAGGGAGAAATAAGGGTAATTTGGTGGATAAACGATGAATTAAGCCAAAAATCATAGGAAAAGTCACTTAAGCCTAAGTCAACGAAGAATTAGAATGAAAAGGTGCTAAATGGGGACTTAATTATTTAATTATTCACCTTAGGAGGAAAAACACCTAGCTTAAGTGAGTTCAATGGTGAATTAGATTAGGAAGACTATAAAGGGAGGAATTCGACCTAATTCCTCATTATGCATTGTTATGATTTGATGTTGAGAGTTCCCAGAGGAGGAAGAGATTTGACTTCTACTGTTTTGTGGATTTTTGGAGGGAACCACCACCATTGATTGGTTTCGGTGTTGAGAGACACACCCTAGCCCATCAGAGATACCATCCAGGTATTTCACCATGATATTCAGGAGTATCCAATTATAAGTGTTGTGCAACTCAGCTAGTGGGGGCGCAAGTTCAGATAGAGGGTTTGTGTAGATGCACGAGAGCCGAGCTCGGATTGCAGTTTCCTTCCGACCCAGTTGATATCCAGCCAGGGCGCATAGTTTGAGCCACTTCCCATTAGATTCAAATGGTGGAATCCTTCAGTGCACATCATTCAACCATTTAGGGTGCAACTCTTTTGGAAGGATAGTTGGGGTTATAGATGGAGCATCAGAGAAGATTTGGGGAAACCCTTCCGACCCAGTTCCGCATTTGGTGAGGTGAACATTTTGAGTCCTATAATAGTTGATTCCATTGGTGGAATCATTTGGGGCGCATCCAGAGAGCCCAGGAGGTGCGCAGACCCCCATGGGATGATATTCGAAGCATCAGAGGATAAATATGTCATCTGACAATCACAAATATCATTCTAGAGGCCAGGTTGCTTCTAATGGGACAGTTTCTAGCTCATTCCGACAGGTATAACCTTCCAGATGACTTTTATAGTTTGTAGCGGTTACAGTGCTTCTCCGGAACCGCCGATTTTGCCGATCTATCTGTGCATGCATCAAATCTGCCTTCATCTTTTGATCACGGGTATTTTATGTTATTTTATTGTATTGCAGTGATGATCCATGAGATCTAACTGAAGACTATCTTCTATATTTCCAGTATTTCATTTTATTTCCACGCTTGAATCTCATAATACATATTATTGGGCGATTAATGTTCCTTGTTTTTGCATGCATCATATATATACTGTTTAAACCATAACATATAACATGCACATGCAACAACCACTAAACATCTCAAGCACATAACTAAAACACATCCAGAAACTCCCAGAGTATTAGATCTGAAGATAAAACGCATCCAGAAACCCCCAGAGTATCATATCTGAAAATAAAATGCATCTAGAAACCCCCAGTGTATCAAATCCATGAGACAAAACACTAGATCCATAGTAGATATCCTGATCAGTTGGATCAGGGATAATTCATAATTTTATAAAGAAAGTGACGCTGAAGAAAAGGGGATCGGACCATAGGAAGGCATTGTCATGCTGCCAAATTTTTGATTAACTGTATTTTTACTTGTGAGAGTTGGGACTTTGGGCTTGTGAAAAGAGTGGAATCTCTTCCTTGCGAGGCAAGCCTGGAAGCTAATGTGTTCTGGTTTTGTGTGCTTGGCCCCTTTGTGGCTCGGGGGGCTAAGGGGGAAGAAGATTACCCCTAGCGTTGGCTGGAAGGTACCGATGAAGTCTTTGTGATTAGAAAGACAAGGAAAGGAAGAAGCGCAAGGCTTGGAAGGACATATTCAATACACAAGGTTCATTGGTTTCTTGTATTTATAAGCTAAATTTATTTATTTTATGAGAGTATCGATACAGTAGATGGATAAAGTCATTGTAGAATCATTTGAAGGTCTAAATGTCAAGTGTTATGTTTTCTGGCAAATAAACAATTTCTATAGTGTTATATTTTAAATTATTCACTATAAATTCCAGATGTTTTCCAAACTCTGTATGTCGGTCTGATCCTCCTTGTTTAGTGAGAATTGAGTATTCATATAGCTTATGGTTAAGTCAGTCTTTCATCCTTACTTGAATATTTTGAACAAAGTTTAAGAGGATTATGTTAGGAAATTTTAAATGTATTGCTCGCTGGTCATTTGTAGTTTGGTTCCAATTGTATCCTAAGCCCTTGTTGATTTTAATTTAAAATCCAAGTCAATTATGTTGATGGGTTTACTTCTGAGAGGAGTACGAGGTCCAAACTTGTACCATAAATCCTTGTTAAGTTTATAATGAATCACTACTGTAGAATGGTGGATTTTTGTGAAATTGTTAAACCCTGGGTTATCATTTTTCTCCGATTAGATTTTGTTTTACCCAACGTCTCTAGGGGTGTGGAGCTCTGTAAAAATTTGTTACTTAATCCATTTACTTCAAGATTCATGGGATGCCCATTCTTGGGTTTCCGGGAAAATTTTTACTTACTTCCCATCCGGGTGTTAGCCCTTTTTCCTAAACCAACTTATGCATGTGATCGGGAGCTAGAACCCGACGCTAGTTCTAAGGGGCGCTTTTCAGGGCTACAAAACTTCGTCGTTCTAGAGATTTATTCAACCCAACACTCCTTTTCTCCCAAAGTGCTAACCGGGTGAATCTGGTGTTGAGCTGTGTTGATCGACAATTGTGGGTTAACCCTATTCCACCTTATTCTCAAATTTTGGGAAACTAATCTAACGGCTAGCACATTTTTCCTTGCATGATTTTTCTACGATGGATATCCCCTTCAAAGTTCTAGACTTAGAGAGTTTCACCTTTTTGTGACCATCAACGCATTTCTTCCGGAGTGTCGAATGACCGACCCTCTGAAGGACTCAGGATTGAAGATCTAATGGTCCTGGTTGTTCTCCAAATCTATGGATCTCCTTTATTCCAAAAATTAGGAACTTGAGGGTCTTCGCAACCTTTAACCCTTACCTTTAACTTAGCCATGTAGATGAATCTTGTTTAACTCAGAGATCAATGGTCCATATACCTTGCTCTGATCTACGTCTAGAAATGATTTCAGAATCTGACTTTTCAGAGAACCATGTTTACTTGGATTCAAATCTCCCAGAGTGACATACTCTCTGAGTGATGTGGCAGCTGATGTCACTGTTGACATGGCACAGGATGAGTGGTTTCCACATGTCACCTTGATTTATAACTTTTGTGCCTAAAGTTCCAAATAGATGTTGACACTTGTCGCTATCTAATTGTGCCACGTGTCCTTGCTGATGTGGACTATGATGATGTGTGATATCATTGTGTTTCCACGTGTCTTACTTCGTGATGTCGGGGCTTCAACCTTCAGGTATTTTCACATGTTATATACTTATTTTCGCCGAAGTGGTCAGCATTGGAAGTGCTCACGCTTTCCTTCTACTCGAATTTCATCCAACGACTGTGATTAGTCCTGGATCAATGGTCCATATTTATTTCGGGGTTTGGGACTCTAGTTTTTTCATTGTTTCCACTTCCTTTTTCTCCTAGAGTGAGATTCACTGGAGCTTAAACCTTGAGCATATTGACTTTATCTAACTTTTCGCCTTAAACCAGAAACGCTTAATAAGATCAAACGATTGTCGAGAATTCATTCATTCAGGATCTCTGGCCCTGAGCCTTGCTTATCCTATCCTTCCACTTTATTTGATCGGACAATCATTTTAACCCCTGATTTGTTTCTTAGATCGTGCAATGCATTTCCATTTCGGGACTTAGTCTTCAGCTCTAGGTGCTCGATCCTTAAAATTTTCCACCTGTCAAATTTTCTTCCTGAAATCGGATCTCCTACACAACTTCAAAGGCGCTATCTCTTATAAGCTTTGGATTTGTACCTATAACAAGATCTTCGATCCGTGATAGAGATCGAAGACTTCATCGATGACCTTACTAGATGTTTCTTTTCTTGATATTTTCCTTTGAAAAGAATCCCAACGCTCATTAGCACATCCCTCTCGAGCTTTAGATTCTATTTGTGTAGTGTGTGCTTGCCCCTCCCCTGTGTATGTTCGCATTGTCTCTCTTGAGCTTGTATTTCTGAAATTTTTTCCCCCTATTCGACTTGAGAGGGTCTCTGTGCAGTTCGGGTACTGTATCTTTTGAAACTTGGGCCTTCAAGGAGTCATCTATGCACTCCCAGAATTGACTCTAGAGGTTTTTCATTGTGTTTCTAGAAAATAATATTTAGGCTTCTTACATAACTTAAATTCCTTCTTACAACAAACTCTCTCCCAGTTATAGGTTATTTCTTCCCTGTTTCTAAGTCTTTTAAAACTGTCATAAATGGTAGATTGTAGATTGAATGGATTTTGTTTTCTGTTTAAGATTATTATCTTGGTGTTTCTGGAATGTCTTTCTATCCTTAATGAGTAAGGTGATAAGGTATTGAAATAGTATGAAATGATGTTTGATGAAGTAATCAGGCTACCATATTTTTTTGTTTACATAAGGGTAGTTAAGAACGATGTTGTATATTTAAAATTTTGGAATGAAATGAGATTAAGGGAATTAGATACTTCTTTGTTCCTCAGAACAATCACCACTCTTGAGACCTTAAATGGTCAAGATCAATCGAACAAATCCTAGACTTGAGCATTGATTATGTGTCTGGGAAGTCCTAACCTTGAAGGATAGGTTGGGTGGGTAGGTTGAATGTCATCTCATGTGATATGGCAGATCCTTCATGCTTTAAGTAGTATCTAAATTTAGTTGCAAATGATTTGAGAGAAGCAAAATGTGTTTTACTGATATATGTTATTATCATGAATCTGACTGCAATTGATTGAAGTATTTTATTGTCATGTTTCACTTATCCTAATGATGTCTGGTCATGTTTCTCCTTTTCTAATGATGCTTATTATTGTTTCAAAAAAAATAAAAATTTAGACCGTTCTTATGTAATTATATGATGTAATACAAAGGATATTACACTTTTGATTCTATTGATTTGAATATCCAATATTTTTGGATTGAATACAATACAACCATTTCCTTTCCTCATTCGCACATGTTTTCTTGAATTAGAATGACATCTGGGTTGTCAATGGAGACGCATTTATTGAGGGACAACCTATTATGGGCACTCCTTACTCCTCTCACATCCAAGCAAAGGATTTTCATTAGGACACCTTCTTAGAGGATTTTCCTACTCTAAGAGCTTGTTTGTTGGTTATTATATTTCCTTTTCTAATCCCTATCTTATATTTTCTCTTTGCTAAGGTTATAAAGGATTTTATTTCAAGAGATGAAGTTTTTTCCGGATTTATTAGCAATCCACTCTCTACCCCTTCCTAGAGTGATTCTTTCTAGACCTAAGAAAATATCTAATCTTGATCCTCCCTTCAAAAATCAAAGAGCAATCCTCTACTTATTTTTTCTTAATGAAAGAACTAGGATTCCCTCTGACTTTTGGCATCCCTTATCTACCCTATGAAACTCAATGGGAGACCTTCCTAAACCCTCTTTCTGGATACCGACCTCTTCCCTTTACTTGGGTTCTCTTAAGACCTTTCCCAAACTGGAAGTTTGAATAGAGCTCACTAATGAATAGGATTATCCTTCTAAAACAAACTTCAAAGAGAGTTGGGAGTTGTTGAGAAACTTATCATTTTGCATACCTTTTCTTGAAGCCCCATTTTGACCTCTTGATGTTTGAATTTAGATTCCCTCCTTCTAGCTTTCTTCCCTCATTGTTGGATTCCTCCATACACTTCTAAACCTTATCCCCTTTAGCATATACTTCCTTTGATACTTTAATCCAAACTTCATAGTCCTTTTCTAATTTGGGTACTACAATCTCTATTATGGTATCTACCTCATTCAAAGATTTCATTTTCTCTCTCCATATTTGTTTCCTTGCCGAACTAGATTTCTTCCATACATTACTGACTTCATGATAGTTCAAACACTGGAATGAAATATCCCAATAATAAATCATTGGGTAAAATTCCATTTACCCCATGATATTTCTAACTCCTGTAGCAAACCCTCACACAAGTCCATTACCACTAGAATCTTCACCACCCTTTTGTCCACTTTGGTGAACAAATCCTTTTCTAAATATAACATTTTACCAATTTCCTATAATCTTTAAGGATTGTATACAATTCCATTGGAAGCCCATGTAATTTCACCTAGAACAAATACAAATGTGATTTCTCTCCTCTAGGGTCAAAACCCAGTTTCCATCTATGCGGGTTAAGGAATGCAAGGCTCCTATAAAACTTATGTGACTCCACCTTCTCTAGATGAACCTCTAATTTGAACGCAAATATTAGCTAGCCCCTAATAAGATATGATACTTGGAAACATATCCAAGAATACTTCTCCAAGAAATCTCCAACCATCTTCTCATAGATCCTTTAGATGCCTACTTCCGACGAATTTCCCTACCAACATTTTTTTCATTAGGTTCATGATTTCCTCCATACCCTCATCCTCTTTGATTGCCAACTTCCCTAGCATAAGTATAGTATAACACACTTTTTTATCCTTTTGTTTGTATTCCCTAGAATTTGATCTTTTTTCTTCTCTTCAATGCATACTCATCCTATTAGTTATGCTATTAAAGCTCGATTCTCGACCAAGAATTTGGAAATTTTCCAAAAATTCTTTGCTACTCAAAGTTGCTACTCCCTCCAATGGCTTGAATGAACTCCCCTACTCAATCCCTTCATCACCTAACTTTCCTCTACTAGACTATCTTTTGTTCCCTCCAATATTCTTCAAGCTAGACCCCTTGGTGAAAGATAAAATCTTTTCACCCAAGACATCATTAAGACTTGCTACCATGCCTTGCATTGCTATTGCTACCTCAAGAAAAATTTAATTTCCTAATGTTTCCACTTGAGTGATGTTCCTCCTCTAACCTTCTTCGATTTCTTCTTTGAATTCTCTTGTCTCTTTCCATATGTGAATCAACTTGTTCTTGGTACTAAATATTGAATTTAGGATGAGCCCCTCTCCTTCCTCCAAAAAGTTAACTAATTCCCCCTCCATTATGCCTCCAATGGAGAGATCAACATAAATTGTCCCATATGATATTTTGGTTGGGAATATCTATAAACTTCTTGATTAGATGTACTAAATTATTAACAACATTTTTCAACTCAATGGTGCAATTATTACATATAAACTCCAAGGGTTATCTCAAATATTCGAACCATCTACCCAGGGTATCCCTCAAGGTTACCGACCACTATTGTAACTTGCAATTAAGCCACTCTCCAACCAGATATTCTATATTTTCTAACCATTGTACTAATTAGAATACATATGTGGTATATTCTGATTTTTTTCTCCAACTTCAATTTGTTTAAGTGAAGTCTAAATAAAAATTTAATGTAATTTCATTTGCAATTCCAAGCAATATAGCAATACTCATAAACATGTTATTGATAAATGTGTTCTCACTTAAAGGAATCTCCTTTTTTATGCTCAAATTTCAATTATTTTTTCTTTTCTCCTACTTCATTGTTAGTTTCACAAGCGTTACTCCTCTTTCCTCTTGAAATTAAATATCATGAGACTAAATCTATTAATTAAATCTTCTTATATCCATTCATTTTTTAGTAAAATAAGATGCACTCTAAGAATATCCTAAAATATGGCATGTTATCTCATTCTGATTCAAATGCAATGTTACAAAAGCAGTAATGATGTTTAGAGAAATAGTTATGGTATTCCGGTTTGAAATGATTATAAATCTAATAAAAAATTAATAGAAGGTAGGTCAATATGAAGAACATTTATTGAAGATTAATATATATTATTTCTTTTTTTATAAAGGAATATGGATTCAAAGAAGATCGTAAAATATGGCATGTTATTTCATTATCACTCAAATGCAATGTTATAAAAACAGTAACAACACTTAGAGACATTATGTGTATTATACTTGTTAATGTTGGACTTGTAACTATTGTGAGTCTAATAAAGAATTAGGGTCATTATGAGGAACATACATTGAAGATAAATTTAAAGGTATAAAGGCCAAAGTTTTCCTTAATGATGCAATTAACATAGTTGGAGGAAAAGACAAACTTGTTGTAGAAGTTGACTTAGAGACATTGCTCATTGTTATTTGTTGGGATGATGAAATTTTGGGAGATATAGGCATAATAAGACGAGGATTGTTGTGTGGGACTATAAATGAATTGGAATGTTGTCAATTTTTTTTCTTTTCACTACCTTTTAAATTTATATCATGCTCTCATTTGTTTTGTAATTACTCAAGGATAAGCCTTTCCATGTATTGAGATTTTTTTAGCACATTGATTACATTCTTTGATTCATTATGAATTCCAATGCTCATTTAGTTGAGTGAATTCTTTATTAGTATCATTTGGGTATTAGTCATCTCTAGGAAGGTATCTTATTTATTTAGGCAATGTTTTCTTAAGTTCAAAAGAAATATGTTATTTGTTTTTTTCTGGGACACGAGGCCTTGATAAATGAAGATCTATAAACTTCTTGGTCTTTGGTTATTTAAGAAAATTCATGTATGAACTCGACGAAAGACTCTAGACTATCATTCATTATGAGCACATGATCCACAATGATTTTATACAATGTCATGTTAGGACTAATATCAACAACGTTATTGCGTTAAGAGATCCTTTTGTTGATTTTTTTTGTTTTGTTTTGTTTGTGGCACCATATTTGCACATAATCACCGCATAATCTAGGGAAAATTCAAGAATTTATCCAATATATTTTATGGTGTCTGGACCAATTGAGCCATAAAACATTTTTTATGATAACAATTATTTATATTAACAAAAATGAGATTGTAGGTAAACAAGGCATCAAAGAAAAACTTTAAAGTATAATAATTCAATAATAAAGTCAAAACCAAGAGAAATCTCCTCTACCAATGTACAGTCCAAAATAATATTGGTTCCCTATATTTGTTTATCAGGTTGCATGCTAATATGTTAATGAAAAATCATTGTAATACTACATCTAATATTTATAGTTCGGAAATGGATCTATTGATGGAGAAGGAATTATTCCTTTGAAGTATGGATACCATAAAACATGTTATTTTTTTCATTACTATGGTTACACTTCCTTTGGAAGCTAGCAACATAATAGTTTTATTGGAACCCTTTTTGGTACAATATTATTTTAATAATATAGCTAATTACACACACACATAATCCAAGGCCCTATGCCCATCAAGGTTTGAACTTGATTGATTGTTGTGGTGTTGTTATATATTGACCATTATACCATATCCCAATGGATATCATAACTCCATGATTATTATCTTTGATTGTGTGTTTAATGTTCCTATTTTTTTTTTTGAACTTAGAAATGTTCTTATACAAAAGAGACTCATCATTTATAATATTTAAATGTAGTTATTTATATATCTACTCTTATTTATATATCCAATTATTCACTCTTTTTTTTTTTGAACTTAGAAATGTTCTTATACAAAAGAGACTCATCATTTATAATCTTTAAATGTAGTTATTTATATATCTACTCTTATTTATATATCCAATTATTCACTTATTGTGGTAAAGGAGGTTAAATGCATTATGCACTTAATCACCATGAAATTCTTTTTTTGCTTTTATTAAATAATCCACTAATGATAGTGATCCATCCTTAATTATGATTATGATAGATCTAAAAAATTTCCCATGGTCGAGAAATTTGGCAATCATTTCAATATGTATCTACTTGCCTTAAATATTAATTGATTAGATTGACTTAATATTCATGAAACATGACGTGCGTAATATATTGAATCATTATCAAGTTGAATGTGTCTTATTATTAATTGATTGTAGTTAGATAATGCAATAGTTAGGTAATATAATAATTGATATGTCTTTGACTTGTTATTAGTTCACCTTTATCCTCTTAATATTTTGAATTCTCCAAACCTTATCATCCTAATATTTGGAATTATCGAAACGTTTATCATCCTAATATTAGTTCACATTAACTTAACACAATGGAAATATAATTTCCCTCCATCCTTCATGCATATACTTTACTTCTTAGCTTCTTCATGAAGCTTCTTTCACAATCATCCTTTTGAATGACAACAATACCTCCATGGTGAATAGTTCAAGAAGGCCTCCCTCCTGAACATGGCATGAACATGTTGAACACCTATACACAATTGATATTTCTTATTTCCACTATCAAAGATTTAGGTAAATTAGAAACCATATATCTATAAGTTGGATTCTTGCATCCAGGTAGACATTAATATTGGCCTTTGAAAGAAGTCATTAACTATTTTTTGTGTTTTAAATAGGACATTGGAAAGTTTTCGGTGCTTTCTCTTAGAACTCCAAACACAATATATCTAATTACAATGCGACTAATGTTGTAGAGTCCATACAAATGAAGCAATTACATTGAATAACTCAAGATGTAGAGGATAATACATTTATGAGGGAAATTGATGAATATATTTAATTATATTAAATCATGGAAAATAAGACAAAAATTGGAATGAACAATTTAAATTAAGGGTCAAATATTTGAATTTAATAGACGGTTCATGGACACAAATATATAAATTTGTTTTCCCACTCTCGCTCACACTTTCTTGTTTCTTTGCATCCTTGCGACTACTTGCTTGTTTTCTCAAACTTCCGAATTGCGAGCGACTACTTGATTGTTTTCTCAAACTTCTGAATTGTGGGTGACTGCTTGATTGTTTTCTCAAACTTCTGAATTGCGGGCGACATACGTCAGAGGAAGGAAGACTCACCTATGGAAAAACATGTTATTCTTTTTATTACTATGGCTCAACTTCTTTTGGAAGCTAGCAAGGTAATAGTTCCCCCATATTCGATCCAAATCATTTCTATCTGGATCAATTATCTATTCATTTTTTCTAGACTAAATGAATGCTCTTATGGATGCGATCGAGAGGCTAGTTCCTACCCTAGTCTGTATTTCACACAGATATGTTTAAAATTGAACTTTCATCTTAGACCAACATATCTACTTCCAGAGGGATGGCTTAGTTTCTTTGCTATCAGAGTGCATTTTATTGTAACTCTTTTTAGTACTTTATTACATTATAATATATATATATATATATATATATATATATATATATATATATATATCATCCTAAACTTTTCTAACTTATAATCCAATGTCCTATGCCCATCGGGGTTTGAACTTGATTCATTGTTGTGGTGCTACCATATATTGACCATTATACCATATCCTCCTCTTCAATGGCAACAATACCTCCACATTGAATTATACCATATCCTCCTCTTCAATGGCAACAATACCTCCACATTGAATAGTTCAAGAAGGCCTCCCTCATGAACATGACAATGAACTTGCCCATGAAGATGGTGAACACCTATAAGCTATTGATATTTTTTATTTCCACTATCAAACCTTTTGGTAAATTATAAATCATATATCTATAAGTTGGATTCATGCATCCTAGTAGTCATTAATATTTCCCTTTGAAAAAAGTCATAAACCAGTTTTAGTGTTTTAAATGGGACTTTGGAATTTTTTTGGCACTTTCTCTTTGAACTCCAAACATAATATATCCAATGTTGTAGAATAGGGCATGTTTTCATGTTTGAATGGTTATCTAACCATCGTTATTTAGTTCAATGATCAAGAGACACAAGCTAAACCAATATCCTAGCAATTACATTAAATAAATCAAGATGCACAAGATAATACATTTATGAGGGAAATTAGTTTATATATTTAATTATATTAAATCATGTCAAATAAGAACAAAAATTGGAATGAACTATTTTCTCCACACATGGATTTGATGACCAGTTGTATTGATCTCATAGATAACATATAATGAAAACCTTTAAAACTTAGTTGGTGATAATCCTATGTAGGGGAGGTGAAGAGTAGTCATTGTATTAGTAGCGAAGCTAGGGGATTATAACGGATTAGAGTAGCTCCGTGCCACCCACTTTCATTAATAGTGTAGGCTTATCAAGTAAATAACAATGTTCTAAGTGCCAACCCCCACCCCATCTAATATCTTAAAGGCATCGAGGGAGCTCCATTAACTCAGTTTGTATAGGCGAAGTTCCTGTCCACTTTTGCTTAAATATTTCTTCCCATTCAAATTATTTTCTAGATCAGAGAAAATTATAGTGACTCATCTTGGTGTTTTTAAACTAACCGTAAAAAAATTGATTTAAATTAAGGCAAATATATAACTGTTAAAATATTTGAATTTAACCTACTATTGAGGAATGCAAATATATAGGTTTGGCATTGGAGGTTGAATTCTCCCTATTCACGGGCATTGGGAATTGGAGGTTGAATTCTCCCTATTTTCTAAGATTCATGGCAATGTAGTTACTCAGGTTTCCTCGAGTAATTGAAAACCTATAATCTCTCAAAATCACTATCGCTGAAGCACTTGAAGCTTCTAAACAATTGAAAACCAATAATCTCTCAGAATCAATATCCCATCAAATTTAACTAGATTCAATCTGTTGAGGTTCGTCATTGAATCCTTGATTCAGGGAATTGGAGTTCATTCTTTCCCATGGCTTGCTCGATTCATGGGCATTGGAGGTTGAATTCGGCCTATTTTCTTAGATTCATGGCAATTTAGTTACTCAGGTTTAATCGAGTAATTGAAAACTTATAATTTCTGAAAATCAGTATCGTTGAAGCACTTGAAGCTTCTAAAAAATTGAAAACCAATAATCTCTCAAAATCAATATCCCATCAAATTTAACTAGATTCAATCTGTTGAGGTTCACCATTGAATCCTTGATTCAGGGAATTGGAGGTCATTCTTTGCCATGGCTTGCTTGATTCATGGGCATTGGAGGTTGAATTCGCTCTATTTTCTTAGATTCATGGCAATTTAGTTACTCAGGTTTCCTCGAGTTTGGGTACATGAGAAGCTTTCTTGTTTCTTGAATTTGAGCAGTGGAGTTCAAAATTTGAAGCTTTCTCAATTGTTTGGAGGATTATGATAGAAAGGTATGTAGATGATATTCAGTTCCTAGTGTTTAATCAATTATTCACAGTGGGTAATGTGAGCTGTAACGGAGTTCTTGGGATACCGATAAAAGGATAATTGCACAACATAACATAATTTAGAGCAGGGAATGAACATAGGATGAATTACACCATTATATTAGGTACATAATCTTGCAATATTAGGCCTTGAAACCAGATGGATATACACAACATAAATGAATATTTTTTTTGTTATTACGGAAAGTATATATTGTCTTAGCGGGCCTTAAATTCACATGGGAACATGCAAGACATGTGAGTATCAATGTTGTCCCTTTTGTTACTCTGGCCTTTGGGTTCATGTTTGCCTCAAGTCTTCTCAATTAGGGTTGTTTCTAATATAGCCCAAAGCATAAGGCAATGCAATGAGCGCTATAGGAACATCTATCCAATAATGCAATATAAAGTAGAAATGCCTAATAAATGCTATAGGAACATATATTCCATAATGCAATGTAAACTAGAAATGACTAGTGACATACTTTGATTCTAGTTGGTATAATGCAATGAAATAATAAGTGGAAAATCCAACTAATATGTTATCTGGTCCATGTACACCTTAATATATTTTTCAGCCCTTCTAAAAATCAGTTTCTGATTTTGGGCACTCTTTGCCTTAGGAGAAATTAGTTAACGTTTCAGAGGAAGGAGAGGAGATCATCCTAAAGCCAATATTCAGTACCAAGATCAAGTTGATTGAGATATGGAAAGGGACAAGAGCATTCAATGAAGAAATGGAATAAGGTACGAGGAGGGACATATCTCAAGTGGAAACATTAGGAAATTAAAATTTTATTGAGGTAGGAGTAGAAATGGAAGACATAGTACCAAGTCTTAATGATGTCTTGGGTGAAAAACTTATATACATCACCACTTGGTACAGTTGGAAGAATATTGGAGGGAACAAAAGATAGTCTTGTAAAGGAGAGTTATGTGATAAAGGGATTGAGTAGTGAAATTTATTGAATCCATTTGAGAGAGTGGCATCTTTGAGTAGCAAACAATTTTTGGGAAATTTTCAAAGTCTTGGTTAAGGCCCGGGCTTTCTTTCAGTAGCGGAACTGATAGGATGAATATGCATTGAAGAGAAGCATAAAGATATATTCCAGGGAATAAAAACAAAAGGGAAAAAATGTGTTCTATATTATACCTACTCTAGGGAAGCTAGGACTTGAAGAGGATGTCAGTATGGGGGAAACCATGAACCTAATGAAAAAATTGTTGGTAGGGGAATTCCTCGAAAGTAGGCATCATAAGGATCTACAAGGAGATTGTTGGAG
The DNA here is from genome assembly GCA_032191745.1 of Picea mariana. Taxonomy (NCBI): domain Eukaryota; kingdom Viridiplantae; phylum Streptophyta; class Pinopsida; order Pinales; family Pinaceae; genus Picea; species Picea mariana. Next base: position 29,283 of record JASDQU010108425.1, on the reverse strand, counting down.
ATTTCTTGGAGAGTTATACTTTGGAATGTTTCCAAATATCATATCTTGTTATGGGCTAGCTACTATTTGCGTTCAAATTAGATTTCGATCTAGAGAAGGTGGGAACATGTAAGTGTTATAGGGGCCATGCATTCCTTGACCGACATAGATGGAAACTAGGTTTTGACCCTAGAAGTGAGTCTTCACATTTGCAGTTGGTCTAGGTGAAATTACTTGGCCTTCCATTGGAAATGTTTACAAGCCTTGAAGATTGTGGGAGATGGATAAATTGTTAGATTTAGAGGAGGATTTATTCACCAAAGTGTACAAAAGGGTGCTGAATATTCTAGTGGAAATGGACTTGTTTGAGGGTTTATGCAAGCATTAGAAATATCACGGGGTTAATGGAATTTTTCCTAATGCTTGATTATTGGGATATTTCATTCAAGTGTTTGAATTATCATGAAGTCAATAATGTATAAAATAAATCTAGTTCTGCAAGGAGACAAATATGAAGAGAGAAAAGGAAACCTTTAAATGAGGTAGATACTACAATAAATATTTTAGGAGACAAATTAGAAAAGGAAGATCAAATTTTGATGAAAGTAGAAAAGGAACTAGAAGCTAAAGGGGATAAGATTTAGAAGTGTATGGAGGAATCCAATAGTGAGGAAAGAAAACTAGAAGGAGGGCATCTTAATTCAAACATCAAGAGTTCAAAATGAGGATTCAAAAAAAAGTATGCAAAATGATAAATTTCTTAATAACTATCATGCCCCATATTATTATTTAAATAAATAAATAATAATAATAAAGAAGTATAAGAATTATAATAAAGAGATCATAATAAGTACTTAAAAAAATATTTTTATGGATGGACGGATTCTAATAAAGAGATCTTAATAAGTACATAATGACAAGTGTATCCTAGGGATTGAGTTCTTTAGCATGGATGGATTTTATATAAGGATTGATAAGACGGAGAAAATATCATCTATCTTGGCTTGGCCAATTTGAGGAGAAGGCTAAGAAGCGTTGGCATAGTAGTGGATTGATGGCTCAGGGGGCTCTCAGTTGTGATTACTAAGGTTGGTTCGGAGAAGAGTCATCTCCCACTCTCTATTAAAACATGTTGGATCAAGGATTGGAGTGCCACTATTAGAATTCATGGCATTGTAAGTAAGTTGATTCTTTCAGCTTTTAGGTAAGTTACTCACCACACACTCCTAAATTTTGTAATCTTGAATCATGTATCTTTACTTTTATGAGTTAATGGTTGCAAATCGTGGTGTTTATCTATGTATTTAGATTTATTAGAATTTGTACCATGACATATGGTATCAAAACATTGGTTCTAAGATTTAGGACCTATGGGCCTTCCCAATTAGGTGAAAAAAAAAGGAATCTGGCTAAAGTCTTTTTCGCCAGTTCTTGTATCATGTCTCATTTCATAATTTAATATGCTAGAAATTTTATATGTAGTTTCATATATATGTTATGTGGCATTTCTCACAAGTAATGTGAGAACACAAACCATTATTTAAAGTACAATCTTGACCTATAGTAAAAACATGTTTTTCCTTATAGGATTTATTCAAAGAATAGAATGCAGATCTAGTTTTGATCATAACAAATCCAATTATATATATATATATATATATATATATATATATATATATATATATATATAGTTTAGGTAGTTGCAAATGTTATTTTCTCACTTAAAGATCGAATATTTGAATATTCCAACACACAAAACTCTGTGGTGTACATCAACTTGTGTATTTTCTTCTCAATTCAATTCAGAATTAAATGTTTGATATGCCATTCTTCAATGTGATTAACAATATCAGTCTACTAGTAGAGAATCCAATCTTTGTTTTTCGATGTTACTAGGTCCTCCCATAAACCATGCTTGTGTTTTCCTCTAATTCTTAGTTATTTCTATGAAAATTTATTTTCAAATAATTTTTCTAATGCTAGAACACAGGGTATCATATGTTAAATATGACAAGTCAACGTGGAGGTAAATTTATATTGAATATTCTTGAATGAATTGATCAATGTTAAAGTAAGGTAAAAAATACAATTAAAATAATAAGATATGTCCTAGTGAGGCTAAAGTCAAGGGTATTTTAGGACATTTTCATTAAGATTTGATAAAAGTACTCAGATCCATGATTGTAGGGTAGTTTACATAGTAATATAATTCTTTAAATTCCATCGAGAAACCCTTGGAGGACCTAGTGTAAGTCGATGTGGAAAAAAATCCCTTGGTCTCTTCATCATACAATGGTTTGATATAGTTTCTTTAATATGATAATAATTACTAAAGATATTTGTATTAGCTGCCATGCATTTTTTTTAGGTTATGGAAACATGGTGGATGGATGTAATACATCTCAATATCATTGTAAATTAAATTATTATGAATGTATATCATAGTGCTAGAAGATTAAATAAAAATGATGCCTTCAAAACAAATCCAAAATAGTGAAAAACAAGTATTTATGGGCTATTATATAGCAGGAAGTTTGTTATAAACCCTATTGAATTTCAATATGGAAAGGATTGTAATATGAATTTGTTATACCTTTGGTAAAATGCAAGGAAAATGATGAAAAATTTGGAAAAGATTACAATTTGAGCCTTTTGAATTAGTTACTCATCTAGGTTCTTTGTAGACTAAGTTCCAACAACCAACAACAATATTTTTTGGTGTGCAAAAAGTGGTTTGATTTGACAACGATTGTCCTTGGATGCGTGTCTAGATATTTAAGTGGCAATCCAAATCCTCTTTAGCAAGTTTGATGGTGTGACCAAACTCATCCACAAAATGGTGTGTATAAATGACGAGCCTTTACACAAAGTAGAATTTGCACCATTACACAAAGTTAATTTGAATGTGTCTAGGAAGTTATTTGATGTAGGGATTGAAGAATTTATGAGTGGTGTAGTGGTATGAATAAATTTTCATGTGTGCCTTGGACACTTGGGTTGGATATTAGATATTGCTTGACCAACAAATACCCATGATAATTTCGATGTCGTATTTATCTTTAATATAAGAATGGTCAATTGAGTTTAGTCCTGGTGGTTGGGAAGATTGGTTGTTAACTTCATTTCAATTATATGTAATGTTGCAAGAGAATATGGTAATGTAATAAAATGGTGAATCCAACTTGTGAAATTGATTGTCTTTCTCACACTAGAGTTGAATCTATGGTCCCCTCATAGTGTTTGGGATGGATTCAAGAGCGTCAAACATAGGTTGTGGGACTTGGATGAGGATTAGAGGTCAAAACGTGTAGTTCTCATAAAATTAAAAGCATTTTTTTGCAGGTATAGAAGCTCTCATCTAGAAGGGACCATGTTGGCAGGACCGTGCTGGTAGAGAAAATGTCGAGCTCCAATTATGGCATTTGTGACCATACTATGATAGATTGAATTAACATGTTGCAACACATGACCTAAATTTTTATGGGGAAATGAATTGGTAATCAATGATAGAATTATGATACCATAAAGGGAAGAAGAAACATAACCAAGTTGCTAAACACAAAGCAGGACTAGAAGCTAGTTAGGATGCATAGTGGAGAGAGCACAATGGAGAAGGCCAGATCACCGTAATTGACTAAAAACATTTCACTATTTTGAACTGGATGAGCACCATTGGTATATGATTGGACACATTGGTGGCAAATAGGTGTCTATCAACTTCTGGAAAATGGTGGCGATAGAAGGTAGTGATCATGGGAGTTGTGGGAATCAAATAAAACCCAACCATGCTATGGTGGGTTCCTAAACAATATAGTGGATCGATAAGCAATCATGGTTGGATTATAAGCTTTAAAATACCTTTAATGGATCGATAAGTAACCATGGTGGGATTATAAGCTTTAATGGATCGATGCTTTAAAATACCTAATGATTTACTCATAAATTTTAATGTTGTGTTTTTGGAATGTGCTTTCACTTTTAATATTTTCAATTGTGTGTTTAATATTTGTATGGGCATATAATATCTTGAATTGATGGTTACTAAACCCCAATGATTTAATTGAATAACATAACATTTCACCTCAAGTGTAACTCTCATTCACTGGAACATTCTCTGTGGTTTAAAATTTGGTTTAGAAGTGGTAGAGTAACTTGTCCTTTGGCATATAAATCTGTTGTTAATAATGCATCACACATAGATGAAATATTTGTGAATAAATTAGTGTAGACTTGTTACATTGATATCATGCTCTAAGGACAAGCTCTCTTATGTTATTGCTAGTATAATCTCTACTACAAACAAGGATTTCATAAATAGAGTTTGGAAACTTTTTCTTGTTGTTGAACATTCATTATTATTGGGATTATAAATAAAATCAAATTAGGACCAACGTTGGTTTTGTTGTTCCCGAGATTGATTCTAAGGCTCAAAGAATAATGTTAGGCATCAAAGGTTTTAAATGAAGTGTTTTTATGAGTGTTTTTTTCTACCTTCAGTTTTTTGAGAAATAATATTTAAATGAAATTAATGATAAGACATTACAGAGGTTGTATCTCATTATCTGAGTCACAATTATAATGTCAAATGATGTAGAAATTATTTACAAAACTGTTAAAAAAAATTCAGATATCAATTAAGACAAGTCTCACCTTGTTTGCAGTAGAAGAAAAGTAGAAGATGCACCCTTGAAAGGAGATAAAAATGCAGTAATTCACACAGGTCATAGGTCTTGTTTTACTCACAGTAATAATAGAGGAAAAGTTGTTACTGAATGAACTTCTGATATATTATGATCACATTAGATGTAGTACTAAATTGTAATCATTCACTCTTCAAGAACTATAGAAAGAAATTCAGAGAGATGGAAACATAGAGGAAACACATAACTCAAATTGAATGAAACATAGAATCTTTGTCTGCACTTGTATTGATATTCAAAAAAGTTTTTTCTTTTACATTCGGCAAGAAGCAACGTTGAATAGTTCTAAAATTTATATATTTATACAAAAATTGTCACAACTGAAAACCGTTGGAATTCCCACAATATTTGCCTAAAAATAGAATACAATTTGAATAAAATAACATCATGCAAATATTGTTGAGTTGTGATTTGATGTGTTGGCGCTTCATCTGTCTCTTCATTTTCTCACAAATGTGCTCGTTTTCCTTTGTTCTTTAAACTGGGTACACATGTCCATTAAGGCTACCACAATCATTGGCTTATTGTCTTTACCCTCTAATTTCGTTTCCATCTGTCCCTTCGAATGTCTTTAATGGGATAAATAATTACAGTTGAAGATATGGGGGTGGTAATTGGACATGTATCTCATCATTGGCTCTTTGTTGGATGGCTATCAGTTACGGGGAAGAGTAACTGTTCGTGGATAGGATGACATGGGAACACATGTCCAATAAGGAGGAGGGATGAGTGGATGCGAGAATGCAGGTGGTAGGGATAGATGGGGTGAGGAACATGTAGAGAGAGGGAAGTGTAGGTAGTGAGGTAGATAGTATCAGGAGTGTGGAGGGTGTGACAGGTTGGAGGGTGAAAGGTAGAGTGGGTGGAGGACAGGTGTTGATTCAATATTCTAATGGTCTAGCGTTCAAATAAAAATAAATGACTAAAAGTCCCTTTATACTTTTCTATTTTGCGGGGACGTGAGGAAGTGGTTTTGAAGAAACCCGCCTTTTGTCCCGTAATGCACCTGGTAATTCCACGTACCCCTGAGAGAAAATCGTGGTTTAAATTGTGGGACCGCCCTTCGAAATTAAACCCCATGCAACTTCGCCCCCCGCAATCGCTCTCAGTCGTTGGTCTCGAGAAATCACGATCCAAGATACTTCGGACCCGATCAACTTGGCGCTCCTTCCAGATTTATCTCTTCCCTGCCATATTTGGTCCCTTTCCTATTTTATCAAGCTTCCAAACCGGTTTAGCATTCCGCTAGATTTTGAAATTTGATCCATCAAGCTTCCTTGCAACTTATTGTGGCGCCATAATCCTTAAGGAAATAAAATTAGTCTGCCTGTAATAGGAGATTCTGTAAGCTCTTCACTGAATGAAAAATTGTTAATTGAAAATGGTAAAATTATTTTGAAATTCAAGGAGCTTTATTCACAAAGTCTATCAGTCTTCGTATAGATCTACTGACGAAGAATTTATTAAAAACTTAATGGAATTTATTACCTAGTGATTCACAATATTTATTGAAATCATTAACCTTAATCAATCATAAATGTCATTAATACTTCGACGGTTCGACTTTCAGAAGTTTTGGATATGAGGGGGCAGAAATATCTCGAAGGCCGAATTCACAGAGACTTTAATCTCTTATTAATGATTTTTATGTTTTAATTAATCGTGTTTTAAACATTGAGTTAGCCTTAAGTACTTTGGTGGTTCAAAATTCGAGAGTTTTGGATGTAGCATGATAGAAATCTCCCGAAGTCCGAAACTACAGAGTGATTAAATACTTAATCATGATTAACCTAAGTTATTAAATGTTTTATTAACTCTTTAAAACACTTTTTACTTTTTGTAATATTCATTACTTCGGTGCTTTGATACTTCGGTGGTTTGTGAAATCGATCTTTGTTAAAAATCCTGAAGGGAAATATCCCGGAGTGACATGGTAGAGATGACGTCATTTTTGATGACTTGTCAAGAAAAGAGAGGTGCCTCGTGTTACTTGAAAACATGTGAATCATCCAACGAAAATGTCAAAAATAAGTGCCACGTGTCATCCTAAGAGAAGATTTAAAAGACATGTGTCCTATGACGCATATGTAAGTCCTTTAAGATTTATCACAAGTGATTATCTTCGGGACTTCAGAGTTTTTGTTGTTTAGATTTGTTGGAATACCCGAAGCACAAAGCTCCAAAGAGACCATTAAAGATTTTCTTTTAAAACTAGGGCAACTTCTACACTTCAGAGATCATTAGGATCGTTCGATCAAATTAGAGTAACTCATAGATGATAGATATTGTAAGCGACTTATTGATAAATAACAACCAATGGATTTATTTTAAAATTAAAAGGAAATTATCTAAGTTTTTTTCTTTTTGGGTGAAATTTTTTATTTCTGAGCGGCAAAATCTAAAGTTCAAAAGCTCAAAATTATACGTGTTCTAACATAGGCTCCATCTGGGGATTGTGGCTCCTTGTAAGGCACGAAAGAAAAGTATACTAAGTGCCTTTATTGGGTAAATGGAGTCATTATTAATTTTTGAAAAACATTTTCCATTTTTATTTAAGAATTAATCATACATAGAAAAACAAACTTAACCAAATCTAAAAAACCTTAAAAACATACTTAATGATAAATCTCAAGTTAGGCTATTTAAAATTTCCTTTTCCTAAAACTAATTTCAGAATTGTTTAAGATAGTCAAAATAACTTTAACTAAAATATCAGCTTTGACCGACTTTGTTCGCTTCAAGGTTAAGCGGATGTAACATATTTATTTAGGGAATCCCTAGTTGGTTCAGGATGTAAATATCACCATAAAGAGAACTAGATAAGAGAGTATGATATGTATATATGATTGATAGCCTTACAGATATCATAAATATTTCTTCACTTCCAGTGAGCCTGTTCAGTACCCTGGTGAAGTTATCTACTTCTCCCATTGAATTTACTTTCACCACTTCGATTAACACTTTTTCATTTTGCTGAGATGAGGGAAATCAATATACGAATTTCCTTTCATCATCTCTTTTGGACAAGATGGGGGCAATAAAATTATGAATTTCCTTTCACCATCCATCTTATATTTTAATATTTTGGAGTGGGGGAAATCAATCTGTATATACAAGGGATGATATTTGTTTAAAATTTTCTAAAAGAAGGTCTGTCAACAATTTTAAGAATACTATGAAACTAACTTTCTTTCAATTTTCAATACACCTTCACCTATAGGAATTTTTTTTATTGGAATTTTAATCTTTTTATGGATCAACCTTGAGCGAATTAGTCAGTTTAAAGTTCGATAACAGAGCTAAAATTATCAGGATTATCCTAGACATACTTTTTCAATTAAAATCAAAGGAACATAAATATTTTTGCCTAATATTTTTTTGAAAATATGTTTTTGAGTTTTCAGAGTCAAGATAAGTTTCTTTATTTCTATGAAGACTAAAAGAAAACAAGAAAGGATAGAGAAAATATGAAGTGGATAAGAACTCGAGGATAGGTAAAAAATGACCCAATCACTGCTTTGAAGGATCCAAATTATATATTTCATCAGCACGACACTTCAAATTATAATTTTATACATATCTGATTTTTTGGTCACATGATAATATTATCATGAGAAAAACTTCCTTCACATTCATTTCGAAAAGAATTTTAAACTTTGTTTGAACTATAAGAAGAGTAGGGACTCATACCTTATTTTCCTTTTGAAATTTCAGCAAGGCAGATTATTTATTGATCACTTGTTTTTAGAGAAATCACATGCTTGAAAGACGAGTGTCGAGTTTTTATTCAGTCTCATCTATTGTTCAACAAAATCCATTCTATAAAAGGAATGAAATATAAAATATCAGATAATCCTGTAGAATAGAGATGATATGTGATACATATGTTTTTATTTTTTATTTGAAGATGTTAAGCAATCATAAACTTATTGAATTTTTTTACAACAAATGACCGAATGACTCAGATAAAAAAGAAAAGAAAAATTGAAAATTAAAATAGCGAATGTCAATCCAATCCTATATACACAATGGAAATTCAAAATGTAACTACTGCATGAAATGTTTTAAATAACGCCCATTGATAGGGGCCTTGAGAATCTCTCCATTAAGATTTCCCAGCGAGAATGAGTGTTTTCCCTCAACAGCTGCAATTTTGAAAGGTTCGAACCAGAGATGATAAAATTTTCCATGTTTCCCTGCATCTTCCTTTCTAGCTTCGCATCTTAAAACTAAATCACAAGGAAGAAACTCCATGTCTTTATTTTTTTAATCAAAAAGGGCTTTCATATTATCTTGGTATTTTTGGATCTTATCATCCACTTCTACTTTGTTTTGCTGAACTTCGATGATTTGATTTATTCTTCTTGTAACATCATTTGGCTCTTCATTCGTATCTTGCCAGAGTTTCATCACAGGAAGAGCAATATTAATAGGAATAATAACATCATTACCGTAGATTAATTGGAAATGAGACATACCTATAGATTTCTTGGTGCCAATTCGGTTTTCCCATAAGGATTTTTTTAAGTGTATATGCCAAGATTTTTTTATTTTCTGTCAAAACTTTCTTTATTATAGTCATCAAAATCTTGTTAGATGATTCAGCCAACCCATTTCCCTGAGGATATTAAGTTGTAAAATGACCTAAAATAATTTTGTATTTTTGACAGAAATTGATCATTGCCATAGACTTAAAAGCCTGAGCATTATCAATAATTATTTTCCTATGACAACCAAATATTGCTAGGATTCTTTCTTCCAAAAAGTTTATCACTACTGAATCTGTAGCATTCCGAGTTGGAATGGATTCAACCCATTTTGTAAAATAATAAGTAGCAGTTAGAATCCATCTATGTTGAGCACTTGATTGCGGATGAATTTCTCCAATGAAGTCTAGGTCCCATTGTTGGAAAGGAGCTTCATCTTTTATTGGAATTAAAGGTAAGGTAGGAAGATTTTTCTTACCAGCAAACAATTGGCATGAATTTCAAGCTCTGACCCTTACATTTACATCAATAAATAATTTTGGCCAATAATATCCTGCCCTTAAAATCTTGTAAGTTGTTTCTCTCCATGCATGATTTCCTCCACATACTCCTTCATGAAATTCATCAATGACACCTTCTGTTCTGGATTCTATCAGGAAACATAATAGGAAATCGAAAGGGTCTTTCTAGTATAGTTTTCCATCTATAATTAAATACTTAATTGCATGTAGCTTTAAAGTTCTTTCTTTATAAGGAGTCATGTTATTTGGACATTGAAGAGTAATGAGAAATGTAACAATATCAATGTACCAAGATGAGGAGGAAAACTTTTCTTCAATTTGAAGAATGGGTGCTTGATCATCAATCTCCTTTATATCTAGAAGAGAATCATGTGATTCTAAGTTATTCATTCCAAGCACTCTAAAATTTGATTCTGCTAACAACCTTTCCATACCTTGACCTTTCACTACTTTGGTTAGTTTCACTTCTAAATCAAACTCTTGAATTTTAGCCAACCATCTACCTCTTCTTCCATCACTGTCTGACTAAAACAAGATGTATTTAATTATATTTGTTGGTACATAAGCAATTATTTTGGAGTGCAATACATATGTTCTGAAAGCCTTGACAGCCTTCACCATCACATAAGCGTTTTTTTCGAGAATGTCATATCTTAGTTCTACATCTATGAGGCTTTTACTGAAAAAGGCTATTAGTTGTTCGAATTCTTCTGCATTCTTCTGAAGGAGCACTGCTACAACAATATGTTCAGAATAAAAGGAGAATATTAAGAATTATTTTGTATAGTCAGGACTTACCAATACTAGTTCTTCTCCTATGGATTTCTTAACATGCTCGAAATATGCTTTGGCTTCTGCAGTCCATTACTTTGATGTCCTTTTTTAGCATATCTGTAATCAATTTGATTATTTCAGCAAAGTTTGGAATAAATCTCCTCAAAAAATTGATCTTTCCCAAAAATGATTGAATCTCTTTTCTATATCTATGAATATTAATCAGGTCAATAGCCTCAAATCATTTAAGTTCAACCTTAATTCCATCCTTTGAATTGCATCAGAATTGGAAAAAACTATCAGATCGTCTAGATAAATAATAACTAACTTATCTCTCTCACCGACGAATGCGATATCCATTGCTCTCTAGAAAGTTTCTCTTGCATTCATTAAACCAAAAGACATTTGATCATATATAAAAGTTCCCCATGGATTAGTAACTGCAGTATTTTCTCTATCATCTTCATGAACATCAATCTAATTATATCTTGAGAAACCATCAATCATAGAAATTTCATTAGCCCTTACCACCTTTTCTAAAACATGATCCATTTTTGGGAGGGGGTAGTTATCTTTAAGAGAAGACCAATTCCGGTTCCTAAAATCAACACAGAGTCTTATCTCACCATTTTTCTTCCTAACAGGGACCAAATTGGCCACCCATTCAGAGTATCTGAGGGGAACGATGATTTTTGCATCAAGGATTTTTTTAACCTCCCTTTCTATTACTGGTAGAAGAATTGGGTTTATCTGTCTAAGCTTCTTCTTGAAAGGATTAATACCATGGTTTAAGGGAATCTTGTGCTCAATAATAGAAGTATCTTAAGTTTTTAAATCATCATAAGACCATGAAAAAACATCTTTATACTGTTTAAGTAACTCAACGTATTCACTCTTTATTTGAGTCGGAATATATTTAGAAATTTTGACCATCTTGGGATTTTCATTTGTTCCTACATTAAAATATTCAACTTCTTCGAGTTGAGGTTGAAAAGTAGACTCTAAGGGTATATCATACTGGTCAAACAACATTTCTAGAGGGATCAGACCTCTGGCAATTTGATTATTTTTAAGTAAGAGCATGCGGTGATTTGCAATTTTATCTTGGAACTTTTCCATATTTTCTCCTTCCTGCATAATCCAAGCAGGATCATTCTGATTTTCTTGATCTACGTGGGTATCAGAAAAATCATCTACCATTTCCAAGAACTGCTTGATTTGTTCATCATCTTCAAATACTTTCCAGTGTTGAACATTGTTTGTAATTGAGGGTCTATGCCTCATCTCAATATGATATTTCAACTTCAAAACAATAGGTGGTATGAAAGTCACAACAACTTTGGCTAAAGAGTCAGCTTGTTGATTTTGCATTCTGGGGATAGAGTGGATATTAAAGGATGAGAAGAAATTATCTATTAGATCCCAGGCACAATTTCTATATGATCTCAATATCGGATGCTTAGCTTGATATTGTTGTTTTATTTGTTTTACAATGAGCTCGGCATCTCCATAAACTATCAAATGTTTGATTTTTAATTTTCATGTAGCTTCTAGTCCTAAAACTAAAGATTCATATTCACACACATTATTGGTATAATAAACATCCTATTGTAATCTATAAGAAAAAGGAATGTAATACTCATCACCTGGTGCCACAAATAAAATTCCTGCTCCTGCTCCTTTGTAGGATGAAGCATCATCGAAGAACATTTTCCACATCCCTTCTCTAACATTTATATTTTTCTTTGAAATTTCTATTTTTTGATTTTCTTCTTCTATACATTCTTCAAAATCATCATCTATAAATAATATACAATTTCCTAAATCTTGGTCAGCAACATAGACTAGGTAGTTATTGGGGTTTTGAGGGTCACTTACAATATACACCAGTCTAGTTACTATGTAAAGTCGAGTAAATTTTCCACCAAAAATTGGAATTGTAGCATAAGTCATGTCTAGTTGAACCTATCCTCCTATCTTGGCACCCCAAGATCTAGATAGAAGCATGCCATACTTGGTAGGAACGTTAGCAAAAACCACATCCATAAGAATACTTTTCACATGAACCTGAGCAATATTTACAAATAAATCTTTAATCATACCCAGACACTTAACCTTTCTTGAATCAAATGATTATAAATCTTGATAAGGTCTGGTAATTTCAAGGCCCAATTTTTCCATGATAATATTAGGAATTAAATTATGCGAAGACCCTGAGTCTAACATGCAATTGTGAAGTAAATGATCATGCACAATCAACATAATATAGAAGCAACATAATCCTTACTATTTTCAATGTGTGGTCCAAACATGATTGTAGGTTTTTCATCCTGCAAATTGATAACATCATCTTGACATTCAACATCTGAAAAATTTATTGCTTTAGTGATTTGTTTTTAATAAATTAGGTTCCTAGCAAGTTCAACCAAAGGACTTGGAATTTTAATTTTATTAAGTTCGTTCTCTAAATTCAAAGTCCCAATTGGTTTTTCAATTTCCCTGATCTGAACTTTGACTTCTGTACTTTCCAAATTCTTAGTCTGTATTGCTTTCGTTTCAACTTTCTTTGCTCAAGAATCTTGCATTTCATTTGATGGTTTTGCGACCGCTACTTCATTTTCTTTATTTCGTGATAAAATATTTTTTGGTGGAATATTTGCAGAAGTTTTTTCTCTTGGCCTCAAATCATATTTATGTTGAAGGTCAGCCATTATTGAATCAACGAGACCTATGTATGTAGAGTCTCCCAAATTGTTGATATTTTCATCATCATTGAACAAAGATTCTAGATTCAAGGATCTCTCATAATCCGGTTTGGTTAGGTGAGGCTCAAGATCATCATCACTGAGGTTGTTTATGTATTCATCTAATTCATCACAATCTTGCACGTCATCTCTCTGTATGAAATTCTCAGTTCTAAAAGGAGCCTGAATCTTTTGTTCCTCATATTTTATTTTCCTTTGTTGTATCTGAGGATTAGGATTTCCCTAGAATTGATTTCTAACACATGGATCAGGTTTGGCTTGTTCCATTTCCATCCTAGAAATTTTGTTCGAGATATCTTTAATAATTTTTTCCATCTCATCCATTTTTTCCTCTGCATATTTTCCAGATCCAGAGGGCCCTACATGTTCTTTAAAATGCCTCAGTTCTCTTGTTCCCATCTCAACTTTATTTTTCAACTTCCAAGATGCCGTCATATTTGATTCAATCTCTGTAGCATCATATTGCATCCCTACTAAATTAGTGGATCTTCTTTCTCAAGGCTCTGAATTTAGTTAACTAATAAATATGATCCTTTTTCTCACCTCATTTCCTTATGAAGGAAGTTTCTAGATCATTATATGATGGTATAGAACCTACTGGAAGTCCTCTGAACCAAGTTCTTACCTTTCCTTCAAAAGTTTGTACTAACAGTCTCGTGTAATCGCCCTCCTGCTCAACACCAAGAATATCAACAATTTGATTGAAAACGGCTATATGTTATGTTGTTGTTAAATCCCCTTCTCCCGTGAATTTAGGGAGGCTCTTCCTATAATTTTTAGGTAAATCATGTAGGACAATAGGAAGAACTAAGGGAGAATATCTAGCAGTGACCTTGGAAAAGATCCTAGGGGGTTAAGATTTTCCACCAACCCCTGCACCTCCGACACCTCCAACACCAACACCTCCAACACTGACCATTGAAAGTCTAGGAGACACAATTCGAGGACTAAATAACAGATTATTAAAAACTTCAAAATATTGATCTACTGATATTTTGACTACTTCAGGATGGTGTGAATGAAGTTTAGGAAAATTATCATGAGAAGATGGAAGATATAGATGAGGGGGAAAAGGAAAACTTGAGCTTGGTTTCTCAAATCTACCAGATGTATTGATAGGAGAAGTAGTAGGTGATGAATTTGTGTATAAAAAATAATCTACAGGGTTTTTGGAAACGAAAACTTTTACTTCGGGAAGAGAAATAATCGGTTGTGTACTAATGATAGTAGGGATTGAAATAGATTATTTATTTTCACTGGTAAAAGTATCTATCAATGAAATAGGGATGGTCTGGTCAATCTCAAATTTTATTTCAGGAATAATTACTTCTGGACTTTCTAGTTTAACCTCAGACTTGTTGATGTTTCTGCAGAATTATTTTTTTTTTAATTTTTCTTTAAGACTAAGCTCTTCAGTGGGAATATTACTATTAACTTGCATAACTCTAGGTTGATAGACCTTACCCATTGATACAAAATTTTGTCTAAAATATCCCTTTGGTTTCAACAATTTTCGGGATCCGAAACTGGCATAATCTGATTTTTGTATGGGTTTTTCCTGGTATTCTTTTGACCAAAGTTTATCTTTTCCTACAATGGAGTCTCCAGGTGAAAAATGAACCTTTTCACGTATTTAATATTTATTCACCCTCAAATAACAAATTTAACTTTGTCGTTCTCCCAGGGAAAATTGATTTCGTTTCTCCGTCCTCGACAACGACGCCAAAAATATGTTGTTCCTGAGATTGATTCGAAGGCTCAAAGAATAATGTAAAGTATCACAGGTTTTAAATGAAGTGTTTTTATGAGTGATTTTTTCTACCTTCAATTTTCTGGGAAATAATGTTTAAATGAAATTAATGCTAATACAATACAGAGGTTGTATCTCATTATCCGAGTCACAATTATAATGTCAAACGATGTAGAAATGATTTACAAAACTGTTAAAACAAAGTCTGGTATCAATTATAGATAAGTCTCACCTTGTTTGCAGTAGAAGAAAAGTAGAAGATGTACCCTTGAAAGGAGATAAAAATGCAGTAATTCGCACAGGTCATAGGTCTTGTTTTACTCATATTAATAACAGAGGAAAAATTGTTACTGAATGAACTTATGATATATTATGATCACAGTAGATGTAGTACTAAATTTTTATCATTCACTCTTCAAGAACTACATAAATAAATTTAGAGAGATGGAGACACAAAGGAAACACATAACTCAAATTGAACGAAACTTAGGATCTCTGTCTGCACTTGTATTGATATTAAGAAAAGTTTTATCTTTTACATTCGGAAAGAAGCAGCCTCAAATAGTTCTAAAATCTATCTATTTATACAAAAATTGTCACAACTGAAAACCATTGGACTTCCCACAATATTTGCCTAAAAATAGAATACAATCTGCATGAAATAACAACATGCAAATATTATTTAGTTTTTATTTGATGTGTTGGTGCTTCATCTATCTCTTCATTTTCTCGCAAATGCGCTCATTTTCCTTTGTTCTTTAAATTGGGTACACATGTTCATTAAGGCCACCACAATCATTGGCTTACTGTCTTTGCCCTCTGATTCTATTTCCACCTGTCCCTTCGAATGTGTTTACTGGGATAAAGAATTACAGTTGAATATATGGGGGTGGTAATTGGACAGGTAGTTGAGCGCTAGCTTGTTATGGGATGGATAACAGTTACGGGGAAGAGTAACTATTCATGAGTATGATGATGTGGGGACAAGTGTCCAATAAGGAGGTGGGATGAGTGGATGCGAGAATGTAGGTGGTAGGGATAGATGGGGTAAGTGACGTGTAGAGAGAGGGGAAGTGTAGGTGGTGAGGTAGACAGTATCAGGAGCATGGAGGGTGTGACGGGATGGAGGGGAAAGGTAGAGTGGGTGGAGGATAGGTGTTGAGTCAAGATTCTAGCGGTCTAGCATTCAAATAAAAATAAATGACTAAAAGTCCCTTTATACTTTTATATTTTTCGGGGCACGAGGAAGTGGTTTTGAAGTAACCCACCTTTCATCCCGCAATGCACCTGGTGATGCCACGTACCCCTGAGAGAAAATTGCAGTTTAAATTGTGGGACCACCCTTCGAAATTAAACCCTGTACAACTTCTCCCCCCACAATCACTCTCGGTCGTTGATCTCAAGAACTCATGATCCAAGATACTTAGAACCCGATCAACTTGGCGTTCCTGCCATATTTGGTCCCTTTCTTATTTTATCAGGCTTCCAAACTGGTTTTGCATTCCACTAGATTCTGAAATCTGATCCATCAAGCTTCCTTGCAACTTTTCGTGGTGCCATAATCCTTAAGGAAATAAAATTAGTTTTCCTATAACAAGAGATTTTGTAAGCTCTTCACTGAATGAAAAATTGTTAATTCCAAATGGTAAAATGATTTTGAAATTCAAAGAGCTCTATTCACAAAGTCTATCAATCTTCGCATAGATCTATTGACAAAGAATTTATTAAAAACTTAATGAAATTTATTACCTGGTGATTCACAATCTTTATTGAAATCATTAATCTTAATCAATCATAAATTTCATTAATACTTCGATGGTTCGACTTTCAGAATTTTTGGAAATGAGAGGGAAGAAATCTCTCGAAGGTCAAATTTTTTAGATGATGTGTCAAGAAAAGAGAGGTGCCACGTGTTACTTGAAAATGTGTGAATCATCCAACAGAAATGTAAAAAATAAGTGCCACGTGTCATCCCAAGAGAAGATTTAAAAGACACGTGTCCTATGACGCATCTGTAAGTCCTTTAAGATTTATCACGAGTGATTATCTTTGGGACTTCAGAGTTTTGGGGTTTTTGTTGTTTAGATTTGTTGGAATACTCGAAGCGCAAAGCTTTGAAGCGATCGTTAAGGATTTTCTTTTAAAACTCGGGCAGCTTCTACACTTCTGAGATCTTTAGGATCATTCGATCAAATTAGATTAACTCATCGACGATAGATATTCTAAGTGCCTTATTGATAAATAAAAACCAATGGATTTATTTTAAAATTAAAAGACAATTCTCTGAGATTTTTTCTTTTTGGGTAAAAAAATTATTTCTAAGAGGGGAAATCTAAAGTTCAAAAGCTCAAAATTATATGTGTTCTAATGGTTTCTTCCTTCAAATGAAAAAATAAGACCATCTTTAATTCTTCCTCTAGCTTACTAGTATTAGTCACTAGTCAATGACTTTTTGTTGAATTGCTTTCCAAGTACTATTATTTCCATTATTGATTACCAAAATGTTCAAGGAATGTGATATAAAATATTGATGATGTATATATGTTATTCTAATATTATCTCTTGTTAGAAGTATATGTGGATGTTTCCTCTCATTCGACCCAAGTAACTACAAGTGTTTTCAAAGGTTCAAAAATAAAATAATACTTGATGCACATTAGCCATGGTTTATTTTCCATCTATCTCATTCTTTGTACATGCCATAAATAATTATTCTTCCTGCAAAAATATTTTTTTGAGCTTAAATTCACAACTCTTTATTTTCCATTTATCATTGTTGATGTGTGTCACAATGATTCCTTCTTCTAGCACCATTCCTTCTCAAACTTAATAATGAATAGTTCTTGAGATTTTAGTTGTGATATTTTAGAAGCAAGTCATTGACTTAGTGGTAACACATGGAATTCAATATGAGATGCCTATTGAGAATTTAATAGCTTGTAGGATCTATATCTTTCCCTCTAGATTGATCTAAAATTGAAGAAGACTTGAAAATCTTGAAATTATTTGCAAGTAAATTTTATGTGTTAAAAGCAAATGGATCAACTTTGCAACACATTAAATTAAGGATTACTCATGCAAGATACAAATAAACAGCAGCACAATCAATGAACATAAGCACATAAACACAACAATTGATAAAGGAGTTCACCCCTCTCTTGGGCTACATCTCCTGGTCCAGCTTCTAATGGATTATTATTATTAATTGCTCAAAGTGCTCAAAAACATGCCTTACAATGCTCAAAATAACCAACTGACTGCTCCAATGGCTTCAGAGCGTCCAAAAACCCCTAGCTAGGCTTTTTCGGCACCAAAATCGGTCAAAAAACGAAGAAGTTAGGCCTCCTGGAAGTCCCCCCTTCAATCTTGTTGTCTCTGCATCTACAAAACACACCCTTGTTTAATGAACCTGGCACACACACAATATATAGCGTAAAAACACAGCACCGGGCGCAACTGCACCAACCGTGTGAACTGTAGGACGATTATGGGTGTGCCATCCCCTAACCGCCTAACACCTGGGCACGTGAAGGTCATGTGACCGCGCGCTATGGAAAAAGGGCCAAACGGTTAAAACCGTGCCAACCGTACCAACTCCCCCTTCCGCGCTCCATTCATGGTCATATGAGTTAACAAAACCATGGGCTATGTGTTAAAACCCCGCGCGCCAACCATTGGGTGATACGGTATATGGCATGGGCATATGCAAAAACAAATGACCGCGGGCCGGGGCTAAGCCTTGGCCCGACCCCTCACCAACGGTCACATACTTTGAATTTAAATACAATTGAACTCATATATATATATTAAGTCACAACCGGTGGTCCATTGGTCAGACGGACTTTGTGAAGTCGCTATGCGGTGGGGAGGTCCGGGGGTCGAACCCCACGGACTCCAATACATTTTAACAAACAAAACAATCAACCAATACTGGGGTGCCACGTGGCAGCCCATGATTGGGCCACGTGGCACCCAATCATTTGACCAAACAATGCCACGTGTCAAGATATCATTCGCCCTCAACTGCCAACCAAGCTCTGCCACATCATCATATGATCGTACGACCCTGCCACGTTAGCCTGTATGGACTGTACGGACTGTACAGTCAACGTCCTTTTTTTTGCCTATTTGACTTTCTGAACAGATTGCAATATCTCTCGCTCCTGACATCCGTTTGAGACAAAACGAGTTGCATTGGGTTCGCAACAATGAGGCCTACGCTCTTGTCCGGTTTGAAGAGATTCCGAGCACTTTGAATTTTTGAGCAAAATTTGATCCCCTGATCACACCTCCCCATTGGGAAGCTTTTGGACCTCCAAAAGACTATTTTCAGTCTATGTGAAGATGAGGGTATAGTTCCCTCACCCTTCCAACCTCAATCCACTTGGATTTGCTTGGATTCATCCCTTTAAGACCAACTCGCAGATACTCCACATTTCCTCGTTTTGAAGTTCGCATTCTCCTGTCAAGGATGGTGTCTTCATGCAGTTTTGTAAGATACTCTGGAGAAAAATCATCTATGTAAGGAATCTGAACATGCTCTCCTTGATCATCAATCAATGGAGGCTCATACAACTTCAAATTCTCAACATTAACAACTGCATACATCTGCATATAAGGAGGCAAATCTAAACGAAAAGCATTGTTACCAATCTTGTCGATAATCTTGAAAGGACCATATCGAATCGGTTTCAACTTTTTACCTTCTCCTTTAAGCCTCTCCTTGCTGATGTAAAGCCAAACTTCATCTCCAACTTGGAAACTATGATCAACACGATGCTTTTCATGTCTCATCTTGTACTTGGCTTGACTCTTTTCCAACTGCTCTTGCACCACTTGATGTATCGACTGGATTTGTTCAATGAACTTTTCTGCCCTATCAATGTCATATTGACCATCGACAACAATATCTTTCCCAAAGATAAAATCTAAAGGAGACTTGGGCAAATAGCCAAAATATGTTTCAAATGGCGACATTTGAGTCGAAGAGTGCTTAGCTCGATTGTACGCATGCTGAATGTAGTGTAAATGCTCATCCCAAAGTTTAGGATGCTTGTTGCAATAAGCACAAAGAAGATGCACAACTGTACGATTTACCACCTTTGTCTGACCATCTGTCCGCGGATGAAAAGCTGTGCTCTTTTTAAGTTTGGTGTCCATGAGTGCCCATAAACTCGACCAAAAACTTCCAACAAATCGAGAATCCCGATAAGAAATAATGGACTTAGGCAATCCAAAATGCACCCAAATATTTTGAAAGAACGTCTGTGCCGTTTGTTCTGCTGTCACCTGCTTAGTACAAGGCATCAAAATACACATTTTGCTAAATTGATCAACCACAACATAAATATAATCATGATTTCGTCTCGACATAGGTAAACCACCTACAAAATCCATGGAAATACTTTCCCAAGGTCGAGAAGGAACTGGAAGTGGAGTATACAAACCCAACTTTCAATTGCTAGGTTTACTTGTGGCACACAACGAACATCCTCGAACATATCTCGAAACACTTTCATTCATTTTAGGCCAGTA
>JASDQU010108424.1:133847-149754 GCA_032191745.1 Picea mariana | reverse complement strand
ATGAATTGAGATTGTTGACTAATCCAGGTCATTGTATTAGGATTTTGGATGACGCTATCCCCTATATGTATATTGTATTTTAAACAATGTATGATGTGAATGAATATAGAATATGATGGTTTTCCTAGTTTGGGTTTCTAGGGAAAAAATATTTGTGTAATGTGTGTATTTTCCATTTTATCTTTTCTATTTCTATTGAAAATTTGCTTGTAGTAAAATATTATACAATATTAAAATCTAAATTTGGTATCAGAGCAATTATCGGCTTAAGGGGGATGCCTTTGTGGTCATGTGTTTGTATTGGGACTGTGATAAGCCTTGTTACACTGGGAAATCTACGGTATTGATTCTTTAGGTGAAGATAAATGACAAGTAGTTTGGAAATAGAGATTGAGAAATTTAATGGGCAAAGTTTTGAGATGTGGAAGCTCAAGATGGAAGATTTGTTGGTATAAAAATATTAGTGGGTCGTAGTGGATCCAGGTACTGCACTTACATGAACATCAGAAGATGTCTGGAAAAAGTTGGATTAGAAGGCGAATAGCACAATTTGATTGTGTCTCCCTGATTTAGTATTATTGAATGTGTCATGGGAAGCTACAACCAAGGAGTTATGGGATAAGTTGGGGAATGTTGGCTCTTGACCAAGTTTTGAGGATTCTTGGTCATGTTTGACCTAATTTTGGGATTTTGACAGGCTGTCAAAGACAAAGCGCAAGTTGAAGCAGAGATCATGGGATCTCGACCCATTTTTAGGAATTTTGGGGTTTTGGGATTATGTAACATATATGGGGATGTCGGCCCATGGGTTTACCCATGTTTAGGCCCATTTTTTAATGTATAAATAGAAAGCTAGGCGATGTAAGAAATTAACCCGTAGCTAAGTGCTAGTACTAGCTATGTGCAAGAAGATGTGATTAAGACTTGCAGAGCTAAGTGCAAGTGATTATAAGAGACTGTGGAAGGATTTTTGTTGTAATATAGGGAAGGAGGATCTAGCGAGGTGCGCAGATATCCTATCCTCTATAGAGTAAGATATCATGGCTATGTGCATGTAGAATATTGACAGAAAGAAATAAAGAAGAAGAGTTGGTGGACGTAGCTCGAGGGTGGGGGTGAACCACATATATCCTGCGTTGTGGTTGCTATGTGCTTTATGGTTGTTTCTTGTCTATGTGATTGAATGCTTAGTGCACTGATGAATGCTTAGAAGGATCTAATATGGTAGTTTAGTGCTGAATAATGTGAATAAATGCTAGATCTGATCTATGTTGGTATGCTTAGTACTTGAATCTATTGGATCTATATGGATACAGCGTTATTCTTTTGTTAGGGTTTAAATGCGCTGTAAAATAAGGTTGAATATTAATGAACTGTAACTACTAAGTTCTATGTTAAGGTGTTATAATCACATATCTGTGTCCTAGCTAAGGTTGCAGACACTGGAGTCCTGCAACCACCCGTGCCTCTACCTCGGGTGAGACTTCATCTGCTTCGCAGGTGTTGCCGAAAGGGCCGATAGTTAGGGTTTTGTTGGTGTGCTATTGTAGTGTTGAAACTTGGGTCTGCCCCTGTGCCAACAAATGGTTCCATTGCCGGGACATGAAACTGTGATTGCTGGGAACTGAGGAAGAAGAAGATCTGTACGGAGATTTGACCTGAAACTACAATTGCTGGGAACTGAGGAAGAAGAAGCTCTGTGCGGAGATCTGACCTGAAACTGTGATTGTTGGGAAGTGAGGAAGAAGAAGCTCTGTGCGAAGATCTGACCTGAAACTGTGATTGCTGGGAATTGAGGGAAAGAAAGAAAGCTCTGTGCGTAGATCTGTTGCCTTAGTGCACAGTATTCTACTTGATCTGTAAAGCTCTGTTCTAAGAAGAGAAGTTAGATCCAAAGAAAATATGTAAGATATTGAAGCTTTGTGCTCTGATAAAGGTAAGAATAGTGAAAATTTTTAGATATGAAAGATTCAAAGGTAAGAATAGTGATTTTTTTTTTTTTGAAAGCTTTGTTCTTTGATAGAGGTAAGAATAGTGAAATTGTTTAGATTTGGAAGCTTTGTGCTCTGCTAAAAGTTAGATTAGTGGAAAATTTTGTTTCAAGATTATGGATCTAGTTATGTTTGATAAATGTTGTCCTAGATTGAAAACTAGGGCACAACTAGAAGAAAGAAGGTTTGATATGAGTAGATCTGATAGAAATAATGAAAGATATGTTATTCCTATGCATAGAAAGAATGTTTGGAATAACAATTAGATGTAGGATCCCATAAATAATTTTTTTCAGGTTAGCTGCTTGATCCTAGTGTGCAATACAGAAAAGGCCAGGGATCAGTTAAAAGAAAAAGAGGATTAACCCTTTGTTATAGTTGCAGAAGACAAGGACATCTTACCAAGGAATGCCCTGGTAGAAGACCTAGTTGTCTTTGTTGTAAAGTTATGAACCATGAAGTTTTAGATTGCCCTAGAATGATTGATAAGCTTGACACAATGAATATGAGACACGAAAACCTTGAGGAAGGTCACGAAACTGAGACCATGGCAGAACCCCAGATAGAATCAGAGACTGTATTACTGCAAATGAAAGAAACTCTGAATGATCACAGAGATATCGACTTATCAAAGATCTTCAAAGAAAAAGAATGCATAGAAGAAAGAATAGGAGACTTCAACATAGACTGTGTTCTGGATGAGGAAACACAGGTGAATATCATGACAAAAAGAAATTGGGAAATTTTGGGAAAGCCTGCTATGGTTCTTTCATTGGGAGGAATAAGATTATTCAGGGGGAAGTTGATAACCATATGTGGAAGACTCACCTAGGTATCTATGAGTGCTCATGGAGCTTCGACAGAGGAAGATTTTTAGATTGTTAGATTCATTTAGAACAACGATACATTTACTATGTTATTAGGAAAAACCTGGATTGAGAAAGATCAGGCCAGAAGAAAAGAAGAAGAGGCCCTAGAACAAAAAAAGTAGGAATTAAAAGATTTCATGACTAGGAGGATAGCACACTTGATTGTAGAACATGAGAATAGATCAAATCTACTTAGAACCAGAAACTTGGATCACAAATTTGAAAGAGCACAAGAATATTCACAGACAAGTAGAGCACCTACCCCAAATAGAGAAGCAGTATTACTCTATGATCCTATGAAAGTATGATCCTATGAAACAATATCAACAATGCAACACTGCTATGCCAAAATAAGACAAGAATCAGAATGGAAAAAGGAATACCGAGATGAATATCACTGGGAAGAAGTCTAGAAAACTCAACAAGAAGAGAGCAAAGGTCAAAAATTTACAGAAGGGCCCAGAGGGAACTTCATGAAAGGAAGATTTGAAAAATTGTAACTTTGCTGGGATATCAGAATAGCGCCCCATGGCACTTCGCCATGACGAAGCGATGTGACCATTGGAATCATTATAACTGTTGAACCGATGTTTCAGAATGGTTATAAAAACAATTATGACTATAAAGCTCGCCATCGAACCATTGGGACTGCACCGCAACAGACAAAATTACATTGATGTAAAACTTCTTATCCGTTGGAGAGTTCCGTTACATCATGTCTACTTAGTCCATTGACTGTTGCATCGAGAACACTTTAGTGAACTATATCAGAGATAACAAGGGAACCCATTTCTACCGTGTTGTGCTTAGTAATATCGACATTGATTCTATTACTTTGAGCACTCATCCATCCACCCGAGTTTTTTGATTGAGAGTGTGCATGCCGGACCAGCTCAATGCTATAGAGAAGTCAGTTGAGGAAGTTTTAATTGATATGATGGATGAGAGAGTGATGCCCACATGAGTTCAAGATTCATCGATGCGAGGAGTGCAAGTCTCTCCGTCCACTGCTCATGGATCTAGACCATCCCGACCGGCAACAAAGAATAGAACCAAGCAAAGAGATGATCTAGCAAACAAAAAGTTAATATCGACCATATTACCCAACTACATCCCACCTCTGGCCGTCGCGGTGAGTTGTGACAGTGTCCAGAGGGTATTTGATTAAACCATGGTTATTGTGTACCTCCCAAAGG
Source organism: Picea mariana (assembly GCA_032191745.1). Classification (NCBI taxonomy): domain Eukaryota; kingdom Viridiplantae; phylum Streptophyta; class Pinopsida; order Pinales; family Pinaceae; genus Picea; species Picea mariana. Next base: position 145,698 of record JASDQU010108424.1, on the reverse strand, counting down.
GGATACGTGCATTCATAACGCAACAAGGTAAGGTCGTGACGTTGAATTTCAAATACTTCAACCTAGGTGACCGAAAGAATTACAGCATGCTTTCTCCTTACAAGTATCTGACCAAGACAAAGGGAAAGAAATCGAAAATAATACCCCAACCATGGACTGTGAACCTCATGTAGTCCACCCTCTTGAATGTGATGAAGATCCCAAACTTTGGAAGGCACTAGGAGGTTAACGCGTGTGTTAAGATCCTACTCTCATGTTACCATGGTGGCTACCTATGGATATATAGACACATCACAGTCTATTCGACGTTGATCTATAAGATCACCGGATTGAGCATGCAAGGACCTGACCCACAAGACTTCTACCTAGGGAAGGCTTCCGACCGCGCCCTGGCACAGAGAATTAAGGACACAGATGGCGATGTCGAAAAAGGAACGCAAGGCTACAAGGTAGCTTCCATCCAGAATGGCACAGTGTGCCTGGCCTATCAACTAATCCCAAGAAATTTGGTGAGAAAGAATAGACCTACGCAGGTCACAGGGTTTGTTGTGGACCTCGCAGGGAAGTACGTAGAAAGCCTATAGATGAACTGAGAAAAGTACTTGGTTAACCAACTGGAATTAGACTGCTGTGAAGCTCGGGATTCGAGCTATGAGTTCCACTTTAGCTGGCTCTTGATCCTCATAGTGTTTACTTCTTGGGAGATGCCGGAAGGTGCGACCTTCCCGGACATTGAGCCGTTTGAGCCGCTTGCTACAAAGTTCACCACACTTTGGTACTCGAGCGATATGGGAAAACAGTGGCAGTCGAACGCGATCTTTCATACCTATTATCTGCAACTGAAGAGGGCTATCGAAGATGTCCCTCACATGATGCCAAACACCCTACATTGGTTTTGACCCCTCATGAAGTTCTACACAGATCAACACTTCATTTATATCACTGTGCGCGCAGTTGAGCATAAAGAAGAGCTTCAGTCATACTACAAGCTCACAGAGGAGGACCTTGAAGAGATAACCAAGGACTGGTCTGCAGAGCTCCTCATCCCCGCTGACCCTGTAGAAATGTCTGATCCTGAAATTGACAACCCTAAGACCACTCATGAAGCAAAGGATATTCCTGGACCCAACAGAATGAAGAAGACATAAGAGGTCCAAAACTTGAGTAGCGCATCGGAAGGAACTCCTTCAGTATCACCTGGACGAGGGGGTGATGACAAAGTAGAAGAAACAAAAGGCAAAGAAGAGCAGTAGAAGCAAGGTGAAGTAACACCGCCTAGGGACCCTGCTGATGAGGCTAATCCCTTGAGGAAAAGGAAGGTTTCTCCCATGAAACCCACTTCCGAAAGAAATCTAGATCCACCTTGACTAAGATGCAGACTGTGCTCACTGTGGATAACTTTGACTTTATCATCACAACTGTAGCAGATGCCTCGGGACATATTACAGAAACATGAATCCAAACAGGAGGAGATGTATGATAGAATCGAGGTTGAACTCAAAGGGGTACAACAGGCCCTTCATTCCAGCCGCATCGTATCCACTGTGCCCCCACTGTCAGAAGAACCCGAGTTGGGAGATGAGCCTACCCAACTCCGTAGACTAGCTGATGCGATCGAAGCTCACCTTCATTTCCCACAAGAACAAACCAAATAGGCCACAGAGGCCTTAAAGCAAGTACAAAAAGTAGTCATAGAGAAACATCGAGTTGCGCAGGAAGAGAAGGCTACCCTCCAAAATAACTTTGAAGAAGAGAAAGCGCAGATCCAACAAGAGAAAGAGAAGTTGCTCGTAGAACAGGTGGGAGTAAAAGAAGCAGTCAGTAGAGCACTTTGCTCTGTGACAGGCTTAGAGAAAAAAGAGGAATACCCAGTGGAACATCAAGTAGCGTAACTTGCAGAAGCTATCCAACATATTCAATAGAGAATCATATACCTTGAGCTACAAACAGTGCCAAGTACCCCACAAGATGTGAGAGATCAAAGAGAATCCACTGCCTGGAGTGCAGTCCAGAGGATCAGAACATTCACTCTGGAATGCAAACAACTAAGTGCTTGTAGCGCACAAAATTATGAGTGACTCACTAAAGATACTGAGATGAAGGTGTTGGAGTCACAACTTCAGGAGAAAAAGCAACAAGCAACAATAGTACAGGTGTAGTTGAAGCTCCTATCAACAATTGAAAGGATGAAACGATCTCAAGAACAACGTACTACTCAACAATAGGTCCACATCATTTAGAGCAAAGTCATGGAAGTGACTCAAAGGCTCCAACCAGTCCAGGACAAAGCTTGCCAACTATTTGAGGAGATTGAAGGTCGAGGCGCAGAGTTGGAACAAGTAGTCACTGCAGTCAAACAACGTTTAGAGGGACCTGTAAACAAAGAAGTCATCCAAGATTTTGCCGAGCAGGAGGCCCTGGCGCAACAACAGGTCGAAGCAGATTGAGCCAATCTCGAGGCTTTTGAAGCACAACTACCCAGAACAGAGTGACTCGGGACGAGTCACAGGTGAGTGTTGGGGGCCTGTTGGCCCTTGACCAAGTTCTGAGGATTTTAGATCATGTTTGACCTAATTTTGGGACTTCGACAAGATGTCGAAGACGGAGCGCAAGTCGAAGTAGAGATCACGGGATCTCAACCCCTTTTTAGGGATTTTTGGGTTTTGGGATTATGTAACGGATATGGGGATGTTGGCCCATGGGTTTACCCATGTTTAGGCCCATTTTGTAATGTATAAATAGAAATCTATGCGATGTGAGAAAGTAACCCGTAGCTGAGTGCTAGTACTAGTTATGTGCAAGAAGATGTGATTAAGACTTGCAGAGCTAAGTGCAAGTGATTGTAAGAGACCGTGGAAGGCTTTGTGCTGTAATACAGGGAAGGAGGATCTAGCGAGGTGTGAAGATATTCTATCCTTTGTGAAGTAAGATATCATGGCTCTGTGCATGTAGAATATTGACAGAAAGAAATAAATAAGAAGAGTTGGTGGACGTAGCCCCAGGGTGGGGGTGAACCACGTATATCTTGCGTTGTGGTTGCTATGTGCTTTATGGTTGTTTCTTGTCTATGTGATTGAATGCTTAGTGCACTGATGAATGCTTAGAAGGATCTAATATGGTAGATTAGTGTTGAATAATGTGAATAAATGCTATATCTAATCTATGTTGGTATGCTTAGTACTTGAATCTATTGGATCTGTATAAATACTATGCTGATATGTTGTTAGGGTTTAACTGTGCTGTAAACTAAGGCTGAATATTAATGAACTATAACTGCTAAGTGCTATGTTAAGGTGTTATAATCACATATCTGAGTCCCAGCTAAGGTTGCAGACATTGGAGTCCTGCAACCACCCCTGCTTCTACCTCAGGTGAGACTTCATCTAATTCGCAGGTGTTGCTGAAAGGGCCGGTAGTTAGGGTTTTGTTGGTGCACTGTTATAGCGTTGAAACCTGGGTCTGCCTCTGTGCCAATAGGAACTTATTTCAGTTTAAGTCTGTAAATAAACTGTTCATGTGGAAAAAAATGTATAACCTGAGGATGAGAGATGGAGACTCGGTGACAAAGCATTTGAATGCCTTTAACACTGTGGTAAGTCAATTTTTATATGTTGAGCTTAAAATTTTAGATGAAAATAAGTGTATCAGTTTACTGCTCTCTTTACTAGATTCATGGGATAGTCTGGTTGTGGCCATAGGTAGTAATACAACTACCTTAAGTTTTGATGATGTGGTCTCATCCTTGGTATCAGAGGAGATGGGATGGAAGAACATGGAAGGACAGAGCACAAATGCATTATTCGCAAGAGGACGCTCCAAGGATAGAAATATATCAAAGTCCTCAAGTGGGAGATCTAAGTCTAAGGGTACATAGAAATCTCCCAAAATTTTTGTAAAGGCATGCTGGAGATGTGGAAAACAAGGGCACTTCAAGAAGCAATGTAGAACCAAAAGTGTTGAGAAAGTGAAGGGATCTGAAGGTTCTCCCTCTATAGAAGCAAAGACTTCCAAGGAAGAAGGATGGGATGTGTACTTGGATTCTTCAAGAACACATGAAAATCATGATGCATGGTTGGTTGACTCGGGTGCATCCTTTCATATGAGTCCCCACAGGGAGTGGTTCTATGAATATGAAAGGTATGATGGATGTACTGTTTTCCTAGGTGATGAATCGAAAACCAGAATAATAGGATGAGAAAAAGTCAAGTTTAGGGTCATATATGGAAGGATTATAACACTTCTTGGTGTCCTGCACATCCCAGGATTGGCCAGAAATTTGATTTCTGTAAGAAAAATGGACGATGCAGGGGTAAAAACAATATTTGAAAAAGAAACCTGCAGGATGGTTCGAGTAGCAATGGTATTGATGAAGGGAGTTCATATTGGAACTTTGTATAAGTTGCAAGGAAGAAATATTAGTGATGGGTGTAATATTTCCATTGTTCCTGATATTGAAGCAGGAGAAGAAAAAACTCCTATAGTCTCTGAAGAAAAGTTTTTGCTGTGGCATCAAAGACTGCGGCATATCAGAGAGAAGGGTCTCCGACTACTACATGGTAAAGGTATGTCTAACTGATCTCTAGAGTTTGATTTTAGTGAGAATTGTGTATATGGGAAGTAGAATCAGGTAAGATTCCCCTCTGATGCAACAAGGGTAGAAGGAATTTTACAACTAGTGCACAATGATGTGTTTGGACCTGTGATGGTTCCATCATTGGGAAAAATTGTGTACTATGTCTTATTTATAGATGACTTGTAGAGGAATACTTGGATATATTTCCTCACTAAAGTCTTTGAGAGGTTTAAAGAGTTTAAGGCTCTTGTTAAGAATCAAACAGTGAAAGTAATTAAGGTGCCGAGGATAGATAATGGTGGAGAGTTCTGCGGGAATGAATTTGAAGAGTTCTGTAAGAATTGCGGTATAGAAAGGAAGAATAATACTCCATATACACCTCATCAAAATGGAGTTGCAGAAAAGATGAACATGATGCTGATGGAAAAAACAAGGTGCATGCTAAGTGGCGCCGAGTTAGGGAAAGGATTCTAGGCAGAGGCAGTGGGTACTACATATTACCTGGTCAATCGATCACCCTCATCAACATTTGATGGAAATACTCCACATGAGGTATGGACTGGTAATCAACCCTCTCTCACAGATCTCAAGTTATTTGGCTGTGAGGCCTATGTTCATGTTCCAAAGAAAAACAAGAGTAAGCTATATAAAAAGGTTGAAAATTGTATCTTTATTGGGTATAAATATGGTCTCAAATGTTATAGGCTTTGGAACCCAGAAACTAAGAAGGTTGTGTATAGTCGAGATGTGGTATTTAGAGAAATGAAGGATGTTGTCAAACAGGAAGTCCTACCAAGTAAGGAATAACCGAAGAAAATAGAGTTTGAGCCAAAGGATGATGAATCAGACTCTACAAAACAACATGAATAATAAGAAGAAGATCCTCATACTCCAATATTGAAGAGATTGGTGCAAGAAAAAAGACCATCTGAAAGGTATACTCCATATGATTTCCATTCAAATTTTTCTTTTTCTATTACTGATGATGACCATGGAACTGTTTTTCGGCACATGTTTTTTCACTGATGGTTTTCTATTTTCGGTTAAGGAATTAGGGTTGTTGACTAATACTAGTCATTGGATTAGGGTTTTGGATGCTGCTGGCTTCTATATGTATATTGTATTGTAAACAATGTATGCTGTGAATGAATATAGAATATGTTGGTTTTCTTGGTTTGGGTTTCCAGGGGAAAAATATATGTGTAATGTGTGTATTTGACATTGTAAAGGGGTAAGAAGGGGGGTTGCAGGGGGAGGAGCCCCTGAATTTTTTTTTTGCCCCGAAAAAGTCTTCTATTTTCGTGTCCTTTTTTAAGTAGTTTTTCAGCACATGTTTTTTCACTGATGGTTTTCTATTTCCGGTTAAGGAATTAGGGTTGTTGACTAATACTAGTCATTGGATTAGGGTTTTGGATGCCGCTGGCTTCTATATGCATATTGTATTGTAAACAATATATGCTGTGAATGAATATAGAATATGCTGGTTTTCTTGGTTTGGGTTTCCAAGGGAAAAATATCTGTGTAATGTGTGTATTTGACATTGTATCTTTTATGTTTTTATTGAAAATATGTTTGCAGTAAAATATTGTACAACGTTAAAATCTACATAGTGCATTTTTTAATCCTAGCTTGACACATGTACATTTTTGTATTATAGAGAATTCCATGTGGGTATGCCTTGTTGGTTACTTGTATGGAATTATGTCCTTACTTTATGTTATCTTCCCTCACCTATTGTATATATGTCGGAGGAGACAACTCTTATATTCATTTTTATAATTGTATTCTATCTTTGTACTTGTATTGGAGATGCTAGCATTCATGAGGAACCCTAAGAGAAGAGGATAAGTGTTGTAGCGAGAAATATGCTATTGTTCATGAGAAAACCCTAGGAGAAGACAAGGAGGGAGAGATAGACATCTTAGATGCTCTTAGAGTGATTACTCATGTGAGATGCTAGGTTTTGAGATATGCATATAACCCTAGAGAAGAACATGGCATTGGAGGCGGTGATGGTTCTTGTATCTCTTATTGTAGAACTAGGGTTTCTACACTTGTAGAAATCATGAGAGTGGAGCTAACCCATTGGATTATTTTGTAGCCTTGTTTTTGTGGGACATGATTCTAGGGAAAGATCACATAGAGATTAACTTAATGAGTCTTGAGCTTGGTATGATGCTTTTCTTGGAATAAGACTTTGGTTATTGTATCCTTGATATTCCATGGAGGTCTTAGTGCTTGTGTTAATTGAAGAGTTAAATACCTAGGTTTGGGGGACTCAAACCCTAGGATGGACATGTAGACTGAGAGGCTAGTGCTAGAGTTGTCTTTCCATGTACTTGTGGGATGTAACATGGTGCTTGGGTTTGAAAAACATAAGGAAGACAACAATTTGAGTGTGGAGACATTGTGTGATACAAACTTATGTACGTGCCAAGGAGGACTTTCTAGTGTTGATGCTAACATGCTGAATATCTTTGGTGAAGTGACCATCTTTGGTTGGGAGTGATTCCTAGCTAAGAGGAGTTTGTGGCTAGAGTTTTCTTATAATTTTCCTAGTGAAGTTTTAGAGAGATAAATGTTATACTAGCTTTGTGATAAATATACGGTATGTACAAATACATAATACACACATACATATATATGAAGTTTCAAATTGTTAAAAATTGTGTAATTGAAAATTTGATTTTCAACTTGCATTACCTTCTTGATTGGGTAATTTCCAACAATTGTTGTCCATGGTGATCTAACATAAAATAGGGATGAAATGGTTAAGTGGTTTGACATATAACTTGAATATAAGAGAGCATATATTCTATTGTAAAATTGTTGTAATGAAGTGATTCTCGTATCTAGTATATGCTTGGAAAAGTGTGCCCTAAGGGCTGAAACTTGTTGGCCTTTGTTTGGTATATTTCCACTCCAGCTACCTAGCGTGTCGGGTTGAAGTGAGGTGAAATATTGTCCATAATTTTATGATGTAAATTAATATTTCAGATCATTCCTAAGGCTGAAAGTTCACAAGGATTAGATCCAAGAAACCTCTAGTAAGAGAGGTGAAATTTCAGATTTACATTAATCACCCTTGATTTGAAATTTCAACACAACCCCTATTTGTTTCACACACACCCAAAATAATTTTAACACCTTTATACTTGTTCATCCATGAGTACATTTTTGTTTTGTATGATGTGGAAGAATTCAATATTTTCAAAGTCTCGAACCTCTTATAAGATTCTTTCCACTTGTCTTGCTAAGTTGAAGTTCCTTGGGAGGATTTTGTGATGGATATATCTTAGGATTATCGTGTAGTCTCCTACCACCGTAGTCATGTAGACTCTTTTGTCTTTTAAGATCAAAGGATCTTTGTACAACACTACTAAGTCTTATATCTATTTTTTTTTTTGAGATCTCTATCCCCATACAAATTTCTCTTCTTTATTTTGCTTAGGGTAAAAAATGACCGCTACACTTACCATCTTAAAAAAAACATGCCCTTACATTATGTTGAAACAAAGTTTATTTTTCTTCTCTAAATCCAAATCTTCTTTTTTCTCTGGTTACAGAGCCGCCCTTAGTTCTAAAAAAGAGTCAAAAGGTCTTTCGGGATTTTCGGGTTTCAGAGTTCGGCTATTCACAAAGTATGTTTTTTAGTGACAACCCCAAAGTCTCGGTACCGAAAGTCTCGAAAAAGTAATTGTTTAAAAGGAATTGAATAGATTTTAAAGTAATAATTAAAAATGTTAAAGGCTTTCTAAGCCTTTCACATGTTCTTTTACGACCATCTACCAAGCCACGCATCAAGCCACATGGAGGAAGAGCTCACGAGGAAGCATGAAAAGAATGCAATAAACAACAACAAAATCACTATAATAGGGTTTTACATAAATGCCACGTCACCATTTCAGGGTTTTGACAGTCGGGGGTTTGGCCGACATAGAGATTTTGACCATTGCTCCGTTTCCCCGAAACCTGAAAGCCGAAATCGATGTTTCAGGAATTTCGGTGGCTTATGACGCTCTGAAATCACAATGTTAGCCACCAAAATCCAAGACTTTCGGCGGCTAAGATACCCTTGTTTTTGGCTTGTTAGCTGCCGAAATCGCAGATTTTCATATTCGAAAAACTTCCTTGGGAAAAAAACCATTTTTATCATCCTTGGAGAGGCCATTTTTTGCGTTCGAATAGTCGATCGACATCTAAAGATACTAATATTTCTAGTGGTGTCTTCATAATTTCATTTGGATCTTGGGAAGGTAGTCAAAAGTCCCCCGTAAGATGAGGTTTGTTTTTAGAAATGTGGCATTTTTTTACTGTGCTGAGTCATCATTTTCAAATAATGATTCTGAACGAATTTAGTATCATTTTGAGAAACGGTCGGACGTTTTTGTGCCTAAAACATCAGAGATCAATAGTCTCTCTCAGTTTTCCTACAATTGTCACATATTGGGAGAATCGAATCCATCTTCGAGCCCGAATTTTCGGATCTCATATTTTCCTGTTTTGACACATGTTTGTAAAATGCAGATCTAGGGAAAATGGAAACATATCTCAGGGAACTAAGAGAGGTTTTTGATCAGAACAAAAAAATGCACAAAATACTATTTCAATTTATAAACAATTGTCATGATTCGAGAGATATAGAACCATAACCGTAGCCCTAGATTTCAGCAGTTTGGCCCACTTTCTATGGTAGAAAATTTCTGAAATTGATGGTAATTGTTGTTATCTTTTGGGAGGAAATTTGACCTCCTATGGAGGATTTCGACCTCAATACCTACATGCGATACTTGTTAATTTCTAGAGGGATTTCTTTTGTAATTCGAATCATTTTTCAATTATTTGAAAGGGGGTAGAAGACCTATATTATTGTATCTTCTTGAAGAAGAAGAAAGAGGGGGGGTGGGGGGTGGGGGGGGGGTTGAAGCAAACACAAGAGTAGTACTCTTGGGACTGTAATATTTTTCTTTCCTGTTTAAATAAAAGAGTGCAGAGCCATTTTTAATCTACAATAGAGATTCTTGTGATTTTTTTTGCAGAGAATGTCTTATTGCTTCGTTTTCGCATCATTTCACTTGCTTTTATTTCCATTTTCTTCCCGATTTGTGACTGTGTTTGTAATGGCATTCATCCGTTTGTTAGATGCTCTATTGAAGGACATGTTATAGGTTGTTTCTTGTAGAGATCTGAAGGTTCAGGATTCATCCTTGGATAGATGCTCTGTCCCAACCATCTCTTTCCACTAATTTATGCTTGGAATTCACTCATTGCTAAGTGCTCCTTGAATTTTGATATGTTTTCTCTCTATTCTGCTGCCATACTTTTATAAATCCTTCTCTCTGTAATCAGCTTCTACCTCGCCTCTGTTCCATGGATTTACATTGCCAAAACACTCTTATTATTTGCTTGATCATTTGACTCCATTCCCAATGGACTACCTCCTGGTCCAACCCACCAACCCTAAAAACTAAAAACTTTATGTTACCCATAGATCTGCCCATTGTTAAGCTTATTGAATATCCTATTGTGACATATTTTCGAGAGATCCCTCTCGGGTTGGAAGGGGCAGTTTCCAATCAAAAGTGGTTCAAGGTTATCTCGGAATTTACTTGCATGCAACCCAATTCAAGTCCGAGTGATAATTATTTTTTCATTTAAAATGTGCTAAGGCTTGGCTCCATTACAACCTAGAGTCAACTCTTGCGACAACATTTTTTGGCGTCGTTTCCAGGGACGGAGGAACGAAGCTATCTTCCTTGGGATATGAATTTTTTTTTAGATATATTCCTTGATGGTGAACAAGGGATAGGCATTCCATTGGCTGTGATCATTCACCTGACAACTCCTTGTTTTGAAGACTCTACATGATTCACTAGAGAATCCACTGGTTTCAAAATGTCGAATTCGTTCACTGCTCGGATTGCTACAAGGTTTTCTCCTATGGACTTTCCAAATGTTTATGGTTTTCCAAACACTATTCCAGACATTAAAATTTGGGAAGATGTCCTTCCTAAATTTGGAGGATATGCGAACGACAATTTTGCTCAACACTTGTTTGAATTCCACAAGCTCATAGATGAATTAAATGTAAATCATGAAGATGGCCTCACGAAACTGTTTATGCTTTCACTGGAAAGAGATGCTAGGCTCTGGTATAAATCTTTACCCCATTCCAGTATTCCTTTATTGAAAGAATTTCATACAACATTCCATCATCGATATGAAAGGTATTTTTCTCAGGATTTTCTTCTTGAGAATTGTTGTGAAGAATACATATCGCATGATAAGGTTGAGACTTCTCCTGCTTCACCTTTTTCTAATTATTGTACATCTGAAGATCTAATTATTCTAGCTACAAATCATATGGATCAATTGTCTTTTAGTTAGATGGAACTTCAAATCAATGAAGGCAATCCCCAACTTTCAGTTTTGTAGATGGAGGGAAGTTGCAACAATCATGAGGAACATGAAGAAGACTATCTTTCTTATTCTATACCCTTTGTTTTAGATTTTGATGTAGAGGCTGCTGATGATGAGGAAGACAGTGATATTTTTCAAAATCTATTTCAAGATTTGAGTGTCGATTTTTCAATGCAGAAACCTTCATGATTTTATTCTGATTTTCCAGTATTTGATAAATATAGTGATGATGAAGAGGTTTTTAAAGATTTGTTGTCTAATTAAATTTCATCAAATCCTACTTATCAACTAAAAGATGATCAGAAAAGTATGAATGCTATGGTTGAAGATATATATGAATTTGTTGTTCAAGAGTCCAATGAAGATCCTTTTAACTTTGATACATCCTTTAAAGATATCATTGTTGGGAGAATCGAATCCATCTCTGAGCCCTAATTTTCAGATCTCATATTTTCCTGTTTTGACACATGTTTGTAAAATGCAGATCTAGGGAAAATGGAAACGGATCTCAGGGAACTAAGAGAGTTTTTTCTCAGAACAAATAGATCCACAAAAGCCTCTTTCCGTTTATACACATCTGTCACGATTCGAGAGATACAAAACCATAACCGTAGCCCCAATTTTTAGTAGTTTAGCCCATTTTCTATGGCAGAAAGTTTCTGAAATTGATGGTAACTTTTGTTATATTTTGGGAGGAAATTCGACCTCCTAGGGAGGATTTCGACCTCAATACCTACATGAGATACCTGTTCATTTCTAGAGGGATTTATTTTGTAATTCAAATATTTTTTTTCAGTTATTCGAAAGGGGTTAGAAGACCTATATTATTGTATCTTCTTAAAGAAGAAGAAAGAGGGG
>JASDQU010108424.1:92830-104713 GCA_032191745.1 Picea mariana | reverse complement strand
CAAGGTAGAAATTATGTGTAATTTCAACCAATTAGGTAAGTACCAAGTGAAAGAACCATAGGTATTGAAATACAAAAAATGCATCTTTTCAATTTGAAAGAAGAGACTGGAATACAACCACAAAGAATGGCATCTCACCTATGGAAGTTGGAATATAATAGAAACCATCAAGGTAAGCAATTAGACTATGTATCATATATTTTAATGTTTTACAATTTTAATTTTCATTAAATTCTATTTATTGTATCTAACAATTATTGTTGCAATCTCATTTATTTTTCATAATTGTCATCAAGGAATTAATGGGCTTCCAAAAGAAATTAAAAGTTACCCTATACAATTCAATAGGTTTCCCTACTATGAGAACCTACAAATAGTTCATTTGTTTGATACAATGCATATAGGGAATAATGTAACAAAAACGTTGTGGAGAATCTTAAATGGAAGGAGTGACAAAGAAAAAATTGTCAAAATTTGTATTGACATTTAGGAAGCCAATCATGCAATGAAAAATGTGATTGATTCAAATAGAAATGGACACCGAAATAGTCTTCCATGGTTATTTACAAAGAAGGAAAGAAATGTTGTAAAAGAGGTCATTCGGAAAATTAAATTTCCCACAGGATTTGCTTCAAATATAAAGAATATATTAATGAATAAAGGTGAATTTGGTGGGGTGAAAACTCATGACCGGCATACCTTCATTAAGGTAATTATTTTGGTAGATTTCTATATTGGTAATACTTCTTTTTAGTATTTTAATTTTGTTTTCTTTTCAAAAAATTAATGATCCCTTTTTTGTTACGATATGTTCTACCTCTATCTGTCCCCGACAACTCTGACAAAAATGTAAAACAAGTTATATATGATCTTGGAAAATACATGAGGTAAATAATATTGATTTATATGAAAAATTGTTGTTGTTGAAATTGTCGACATCTGTTTTACTTTCAATGTATAAACTTTGTTGTTGAAACCTATGATTTTCTTTGTATCATGTGTAGGTGGTTTTCATCTAAATAAATCCATAAAGAACATATAAAATATTGGAGGGCATAAATTCCTCGACTAATGTGTGAAATGAGAAAGTATCTACCTCCGAAATTTTTCAATGTTCAAGAACACCACCTCATACACCAAGTCGAGGAGATTGAAATGCATGGACTTGTACACACAAGGTCAATGTGAATGCTGGAGAGGCACTTGAAGTCATTGAAGAATTTCATTAGAAAAAGAGCACATATTGAGGGTTCTATGGTGGAGGGCTATATGGTATATCAATCCTTTGTGTATATTAGTCAATATGTTCTTAAATTAGCAACAAATAGAAAGGTGCCTTGGATTTGGGATGTCAATTCCATTAACAAATTTGAACGGGAGGTCCTGGTCGGGAAAGGTAGAATGAGGAAAGTGAAAGGTAATTAGATGGTAGATATATAATACTTTGCATTAATATTGATTTATTTCTAAATTGGTAATTAGATGGTAGATATATAATACTTTGCATTAATATTGATTTATTTCTATATTTTACTTATTTAATTTTTATTTAGCTTCCATCAATTTTTTTTTACAAGAATGGGTAATTTGTAAACCTTGGATCCTTAAACTCCCATCCTTTAATTGATTTCAAAATTAATACGATTTTGATTTTGCCTCTTCCCATAGTGTTAAGGTAGAAAGTGTAAATTTGTGACCTCATTATTTTTGAGTTCCCCTTGACCCAATGAATTATCTTGCTTGGAAGGTAGCTTCCATCAATTATTAATCTTTATTATAATTAGTTTTTTTAATTCTTTTTTGCTTCCATAAATTATTAATCTTTATTATAATTAGTAATTTTTATTCTTTTTTCATACAGTTGGTCGCGAGTGGGATGCACTACATTTATGCACCACAAACAATCTTGACTAGATGAAGGTATGTATAGATCGATGCATACAATGTAATGGTAGATTATCACGGGAAGGGGTGGCTACATTGCTTAAAGAAGATCATTGTAATCAAGATATTGATCTTACTTAGAGGGAAATTGATTTAGCATATGGTTTAAAAGATAAACAAGAAAGCATATTATTCACCCACATCATGTTTCAATTTTTTTCCATTATATTAATTTATGTGGTGTGTCTTTTTAAATTTATTTTGTAATAAGTACAAATATGTTTATTGATTGATAATACATTTTTTTACGTGTGAGGCATATTGCAATTGATTTTGAAATATTGTAACTTCAAAGAATATTCTACCTAAGAGACTTGAATAATATTATTGTATTATATTTAAATAGGCCCTATTGTGCCTTAGCAAAAGTCATCCCTATTATGCATTGGCATTTAAATGTAATTTAAGAGGGTAAAGTGACAAGTCGACCCAGACCTAATTATAGGCTGGACAAACCACTATTTATAAGAAAGGCTAGCACCTCATTTGCACACTCACTCATGAGCTCTGCAATAAGAGGAAAAGTGCACAAGTATTGGAGAAGAAGCTGTTGCAACTGGAGTGACGCCAAGGAGGGTTTTTGGTCTATCTCTTGGTATTTCTTGGTTAAGTGATGTGCTACTCTTCCTAGTGAAGGAGTAGAGGAGGATCTTTTGTTCGGTCTTTGGTCTATCTATATTGAGAATTTTTTTGATGGGTTTTCTCCCCCATGAGTGTTTTCCAGGATAATCTGTGTGTCTCTATTGTTTCTGTGATTGCCTATCTTTCAATGATCTTATTTATGCAACTAATGTGCTAAATGATTATAATAATAAAGAAGAATCGTAACTACTAGATGTATAACTAAAAATTCAAAATGGTATCAGAGTAGGCCTGAAAGAGACCAACTCATAGTTTATAAGAAGTGGCTAGCTTCAATGCACCCTCTCCAATATTTAGTTTCAGTATTGCAGCTGCTGCAAAATTAGGGTCTATGCATAAACCCTAAGTGTGGCATTTTCCCTGTTTAAGGAGGATGTTGTAGGAAGTAACCACACCTAGGAACTCTCCCTAGGAGGGTGCATCTAGTCCCAGGATCAAAATTCCATAATTCAAAGTTTTAGGAATTATGGTTTCCTCATCAACCCTAAGTTGTAGTTGCAGTTGCAGTTGTAGTATCAGTTGCAGTTGCAACACCAGTTGCAATACTTGTTCAAGTGAAAGTTTTTGTGAAGTGTTGGGACTGATTTTTATTGTCCTAGTGCACCTTACCCTAGAAAATCTCCAACTACCTTTAAATTACAAATTGCTGCACCTTTGAAGTTTTAAAGGTTTATTATTTAATGCCGCTGCTTCTGGATGGTGACACTACCCGTCGATACTGTTAGAGGTATGTAATTACATATGTTTAAACTATATCATTATTTTTAAAAGGATATTTGCAGGAGAAAGGATTTTTTTTATGAACAACAATTGTAGATCCAGAGGGATCTTAGATCCAACACATTTAGAGGAACAATGCACCTCAAGTTTGATCAATTTAATATGCCTCTATTTGTTATGATCTTATGAACATCTAGGTTGTATTTTGATCTATTGAAGTTATGACTATCATATAACCATTGGTCAAAATTAAAGTCAAAAGTATTAGATTGATTAAGGTTGAGAATTTTTTTTTGTGATTGGCGGAATCGAAAACTCGCGGTTCTTGTACTAGCGTGACACAGGGCCGATTCCCGTCTACTACCTCTATAACCTCTAGGTGCGTCCACACAATCTGCAAGCATGGGAAACGAGTAAATAGGGGTGAGAATCGAACATGAAACCTCCTTTTTACATTTTCTTCCATTTACACGGCACTTGCCAATCGATCTACACCCCTGCGGGCTATTAAGGTTGAGATTATAGAATTTATTCTCTAACTCAGATTTTTTTCAAGAAAACATATTATCTTAGTACATAGGACAGGTTGAAGATAATACTTCTCATGTTGAGTGAAGGGGACTCAGAAGAAAAACAACACACTCATTCTTGAGGAAAAGACTCCAGGTTCTAGGTTTGATTGATTAAATTAATAAGATTCAAATTTACTCATATCAAGTTTGATAACTGCTAAACACTATAGTTGTGATAGAAATATTTGAAAAGTTTTATACTTGGTAGCATGTGAGCATTATTAAGATAAATGCTTACTGTAATCATTTACTATATATAACTAACATCTCCTCTAGGAGAAAGTTCTTGTTTTGTTTCCAGGTTACCATGGAGGAATGATTGATCACAACACTAGAAGAGTGTTTCTCTCATTCCTTATTATTGTATTTATTACTACCCTTGTTTCAGGCAGATCACAAGTGATAACTCTAAAGGAGCTACTGTGATGATTTTTCTTGTTATTGTTTTATTATTATTATAAAGAGTATTATTATTTTCTGTTGTTTATCCCTTGTTGTTCTTGTTCTGAGCAGGTCACAAGTGATAACCCTGAGGAATTTATAGTGACGGTTTCAAGAGGAAAAGTATTAGATGAGACATGGAGCATACTATCCAAGTTGTATACACGACCGTATACATCTATGTACCAAAGAAGATGAAGAAAGCACTACTTTTGAGACACAAAGTATCTAATATGGAGATTGATTGTAAGGAGAAGAAGGCTCCAAACATGTCCGAACATTAGAATAGAACTCACAGTAGACTTGGTCAATGGATAATGAATCCACCTTGACAGGAAGCATAATTTGTTTGAATTCTGACTAAACGTTTCAAATTAAGACTTGGTATTCAATACCAAGTATATCCTGCAAAGACTATGAAGCTTTTGTAGACTCAGAAGAAATCAAGACTTAGAGTAAGCCTAATCTCAAAGAGGATCATATGGGGAAAAAGAGACGTATTCCAGGAAATACAAACATATTCTATGAATTGAGAAGACTATATCGTAGCTTCAAAGACTTCTAGGAGATGTGAAATCTCCTGGGAAGATTCCCTTGTTTCAGTGACAGAGGAGGAGGCTAGTCAGAAGGACTGGGATATGGATTTTTCCTTGAGGCTAGAAGGGGAGTTAGTGATGAATTTCAAGATTGATATAACAGATCAAGCATGTTACAAATAACAATATAGAGATGTACAAATACTGATTTGTGTCTAGAGGATTCTCCCAGCAAGAGGGAGAAGACTATGATGAGACGATTTCTCTAGTAATCAAAAGAAGTATATATAGAACAAACATGATTCATTAAAAGAAGCTGACACAGTATGTGATTTAGAGGGAGTATGTATGAAAATCCTTGTATTTGAGATTGAGTTATGTTTAGTTCCAATTGGTGTAGTACATTAGTCGGGCCATGGAGACATGGCTACAATATAAGATTGAGTTACCTCCAAATAAAGAGGATAAGATACCCTCAATGTCAGTCATTGAGCCACTCTCAGTTTCAGATGAAGTTGTTTCTGTGATGGAGTAGAGGAGATACCCTCAGAGTTCAACAAATACAGTGATAATATAACAATCATTCTCAACTTCAGAAATAACAACTATAGGTGTAGAGTCTCGGTTCCAGAAGGAACAATTGCAGAAAAAGTAGAGGACATACTCTAAAGCAGTGGACAAATAGTGATTTGCAGAAAGCACATATAACCAACACATGATTATGTAGATTGAGTTGAAAATGAGAAGGTGTACCAGATTAGTACAATGTGATGTGAAAATTTGGTTTCGAAGTATAATACAGGAAGAATCATGTCTGTAAGTTGAAACAAGCTCTACAAGATTGGTATGGAAGGATTGATAGTTTTCTGATGAGCTTGGGATTTACCAAGAGTAAATTTGATCCCAACCTTTAATTCAAGATTGAGAATGGTGGACCAGTTATAATGCTACTATACGTGGATGACTTGTTCTTGACAGATGAAGAAAATCTCATCACAGATTGTAAGAAGAATCTTGCCGTTGAATTTGAAATGAGGACCTAGGCTCGATGAAATATTTATTAGGTCCTAAAGTATGACAGAGAGCATACGATATTTTCCTTAATCAAGGAAAGTATGCTATGGAAATTCTTAAGATATTAGATATGATGGACTGTAGATCCATGTCCAATCCTATGGAGACGAATCTAAATTTATTGGTTAATACTTTGTCAGAAATAGTTGATGTTACTCTATACAAGAAAAATATTGGTTCATTGATGTATATGAAGAATAACAGGCCAGACATATGCTTTGTTGTGAACACCTTGAGTCAGTATCTGGTGGAGCCCAAATGTGTTCACCTTGTAGCTGCAAATCATGTGATGAGATACCTTAAGGATAAATTGGATTATGGTCTCTGTTATAGTGGAGATCATGACTTCAGATTGTATGGTTATACTAATTTAGATTGGGTTGGAAGTGCTTCAGATAGAAATAACACTTCAGGATGCTGTTTTAGTTTGAGGTCATCCATGACTTCATGGAATAATAGAAAACAATCCAGTATTTATCTCAATACGATGAAAGTGAATTACATTGAAACATGCTCCTCCAGTTATGAAGACATATGGCTTCGAAATTTGTTGACATGTCTATTTGAACTAGAGATGGATGCTATCGTAATATTTTGTGATAACCAAAGTTGCATAAATATGACAGAGAACCCAATGTTCCATGATAAGACGAAGCACATTAAGATCCGATACCACTACATTCATGACTTGGTACAGAAGGGAGCTGTGAAGCTCCAATATATTGGCATATATGAGCAGGTAGAATATGTGTTCACTAAGCCTCTGTCTCGTGTGAATTTTGAGTACTTATGAGACAAGATTGGTGTAGTACAAAAGAACCTCCCTCGAAAGGGGGAGTGATGCTTATGATATAATGGTATCCTGACCAACAACGGGTAGCTCAGTTAGGATTTTATAGCCTAGGGGACTGATCATCCCTGGGCAAATCCAAAAGCTTCAGTAAGGACGATCTGTCAGAGTACGTATGCATGTATATAACAAATGTGGTTAGTAGTGGTAGCTCAGTTAGGATTTTATATCCTAGGTAATCTTATGATTCCTGGGCAGATCCGGAAGGTTTGGTAAGGACGGTCTTTCAGAGTACCACATGGTAGCTCAGTTAGGATTCTATATCCTAGGAAATCTTATGATTCGTGGGTAGATCCTGAAGGTCCAGTAAGGATGGTCTGTTAGAGTACCACATATGTTGTTTTGGATGCACCTGCCTCATTCTATTTTCATTGATGTTGTTGTTCCAACTTCATGTTGTTGATGATGTTTGTGTTCCAGCTTCATGTTATTGATGATGATGATGTTACTCTAGCTCCATGCTGCAGATGGTGATGATGTTCAGTTTCTACTGATGCTGATGATGAGAAAAACTTCAGATGACCTATAGATATGACAAACAATTTTCCATATGTTGATGATGATGTCCCCTCCTCTTGATGATGTATTTAGTCCAGTTAGTTGTTATTTATGTTGTCATTAGAATATCCTTCTTGTTAAGGGGGAGTGTTGAAATATTGTAACTTCAAAGAATATTCTACCCGAGAGAGAGTTGAATAATATTATTATATTATATTTAATTAGGCCCTATTGTGCCTTAGCAAAAGTCGGCCCTATTGTGCCTTAACATTTAAATGTAATTTAAGAGGGTAAAGTGATAGGTCGGCCTAGACCTAATTATAGGCTGGCCAGACCACTATTTATAAGAAAGGCTAGCACCTCATTTTCACACTCACTCATGAGCCCTGCAACAGGAGGGAAAGTGCACAAGTCTTGGAGGATAAGTTGTTGCAACTGGGGTGATGTCAAAGAGGGTTTTTGGTTTATCTCTTGGTATTTCTTGGTTAAGTTTTTCTCTACTCTTCCTAGTGAAGGAGTAGAGGAGGATCTCTATTCGGTCTTTGGTATATCTATATTGAGGAAGTTTTTTCTAGGTTTTCTCCCCGATGAGGGTTTCCTAGGATAATCTATGTGTCTCTATTGTTTCTGTGATTGACTCTCTTTCAATGATCTTATTTATGTAGCTGATGTGCTAAATGATTATAATAATAAAGAAGAATCGTAACTGCTAGTTGTATAAGTAAAACTTTAACAAATGACACACCACAAGGTTGTATGGTGCAATGGTAGTAAATTTGGCATCAAAAAGTTGGATGAAAAGAAAAAAACCTCTGATTGTGGGATAACTGCAATATTTTAGGTCATTAATGCTTCCTCTAGAAGTGACAGGCTTCCAACAATATTCGAAAAATAGATGCTATGGGTATTTGGATGATATAATCAAGTGTGACTTTAAATCCTTCAAGTTAGTTCTGTTCGAGGTAAAATGGTAAAAATTACGGACGAATGAACATGATCCCGATAGAAATGTTATTGAGCATTCCAATAGATTTACCATGGTTAATACAAGGACGTTTGCTCAGGGTACAAAAACTTATGTTCTTCAAGGCCAATGTGAGAAATTATTTTATTTAGAGGTTCTGGGTAAAGCAAGTTGGTAGTGTGTTGTTAGATATGATCCAAGAGGAAGGCCTATAAGGCATAATATACTAGAATAATATTATATTGAAGAAGAAGAAGATGCATAGGAGCATGAGGCATATGTATTGTTAGATGAAGAAGTTGAAGAAGTTGAGCTAGATGTAGATGACAATGTTTTTGATGATGATATTATAAAAAATGACATTGATGATGATGTTGATATGACCAATACTTTCAATGTTGATTCTGGACCATATGATATAGATGTAGAGTTGGATGAAGAAGAATATGATCAATGGTATTGCAAAAATTTTGAAATGTAGGAGGTATGCGATTATATCTTTTATATGATTTATTCTCTTTAAAGTATTTAGTTATATGGGCTAATCATCATCATTGATATCATCTTCATCATCATTTTCATCATCATAATCATAATTTTTGTCATCATTTTTATCATCATCATCATCATCATCATCATTGTTGTCATCATCATCATCATCATCATCATCACCACCACCACCACCACCATCATCATTCTCGTTGTCGTAATCGTCATTGTTATCATCATCATTTTCATCTTCATTGTCATCGTCATTGCCATCATTTTCATTCTCGCAGTCACCATCATCATCATCATTGTCATAGTCATCATCATCATCATCATCATCATCATTTCCATTGTCATGATCATCATCATATCGTCATCATCGTCATCATCATGATCATTATCATAGTCATTATCATCATCATCATCATTTCCATTGTCATGATCATCATCATATCGTCATCATCGTCATCATCATCATTGTCACCACCAATATAATCAACATTGTCGGTTCTCTACTCCTCCTCCTCATCGTCATCATTGTGGTTTTCATCGCAGTCATCATCATTTTCATCATTGTCATTTTCATCGGAGTCATCATCATTCATGTCATTGTCATTGTCATCTTTTTTGTCATCGTCCTCATTGTCATCACCGCAATCAACATTTTTGTTGTCATCATCATTGTCGTGTTGCAACCACTAGGAGTCGTGCTATATAAATAGTGCTGGAATTGATTTGCAACAACGTCAAGTCATGTTGCAACAACTAGGGATTGTGTTGCAACAACAAAAGATCATGTTGCATCAATTAGGGATTGTGTTGCAGCAACGTAAGATTGTGTTGCAAAAACTAGGAATTATGTTGCAACAACATATAAATATCATGTTGCAACAACTAGGAACTATGCTACAACAACCTAATATCATGTTGTAGCAACTAGGAACTATGTTGCAACAACTGTTTCCTTGATATGCACATGACAGACCTTCTGTAACAATATCTCAACATCATCATCATCGTCTTCGTTCTCATTATCATCACCATAATCAACAATGTAATCATCATCGTCGTCATCCTCATCATCGTCATCACCATCATTGTCATCAACATCATCATCATTATCATCATCATCATCATCACCATTATCATCGTTGTCGTCATCGATGTAATCGTCGTTTTCATCGTCATCATCATCATCATTGTCGTCATTGTCATTGTCGTAGTTGTCATCATCAACATCATAGTCATCATCATCATTGTCATCATCATCGTCATTGGAATTTTCATGATCATCATGATATATTCATCATCTTCATCATCATGATCATTGTCATCATCATCGTTGTCACAAACATAATCAACATTGTTGGCACTCTAGTCCTCCTCCTCATCATCTTCATTGTTCATTATAATTTTCATCACAGTTGTCATCATTCATTTCACTGTCATCATCATCATCGTCGTCATCCTCATTGTCATCACCATAATCAACATTATCATAGTCATCATCATTTTTGTGTTGCAGCCACTGAGAGTCGTGCTGTAGAAGCAATGCTGGAATTATGCAGGGTGATAAGTTATAGGTTTGATGGTGATACTTTTTATAGGGTTAATGATTATAAGTTTTAGGGCTTATTGGTAGTTCCATAATTGTGTTATAATTTAATGATTAGGTGTTATATAATATATATTTATAACTTATATATATAATAACAATAATATAATAAATATAATATAACATATATATTATATATAATATATAATATATAAAACACAAGAAAAATTAATTGACAACTTATTGATCTCCATACCACCTATGCATGAGAGACCATTTGACGTCGAGAGTATCAAGGGCTCTCCATACCACCTATGCACAAGAGACCATTTGACGCCGAGAGTATTGAGGGATCTCCATAAAAATTGCACATGAGATACCATTTGATGCCAAGAGTACTAAGGGAAATTCAACCATTTGACATTGAGAGTACCGAAGGAAATACCTTTGAAACCTGCACCAATGTGCAAGAGAGGGAAATTCAACCATTTGATGCTGAGATCAAGGGAAATACCTATGATACCTACACTAGTGTGTAAGAGAGGGTAATTCCATAATTTTATGCTAATACCGAGGGAAATCCACACCTACATGTGAGATATGGTGAGTACCTTTGCACAATTCTAAATGTAGCTTAAAGTTGTATATGAATTCATAGAAAAGGGTTAAATTTTTTCATTTTTCCTTTTCAATATGGTCTTTTTTCTATGAAAAAAATCCCCCCTACTATTGATAAAATAATCTGGTTCTATGGTCCATTCTATTGACCACTTATTTCTATTCCTAGTAAAAAAATTAATAACCTGATGGATCATGTAGTTTTCATGCCTCTTTAGGATGTTGCTCAAAGAGCTCACTCCCCTCATGGCATTTTCAACGATGCCCAACTTCCTTCTTGTTACCTTCAGTAGGGACATTATTTGATGTGGGTGTGGTATTAACGTTGGGAGGGGATCATGATGACGAATCCATCCATAGATGTTGAAGAATGGTTTATGGACAATGGGGAAGGTGACTACTCATCTGTAACCAAAATTGCAATTACAATGGATATAGGGACCATGAAAGGACAATGGTGAACTACACTTGAAGAGTTAAAATTGATACAAATCCTATCATGGAGGTTACTAGATAAATCCTAAAACAAAAGAGTATAAGCCTTAGGTTGAGAAATATGGAATTCTCCATACCAAGGATATCTTGGGATTACCCCACTTCATGACTTGTGAATTATGTGAAAATCCTTGATGGCATTGCAAAAAATTATCACAAGCATTCCTCTTAGGAATATATTTCGATAACACCACTTCATAATTGAGAGAGCCCCAAAAACGTTTTGATGACACTATAGTACAATATCCTGCCTAAATGGAAAGTCTCCTAGACCAATATGATGCCATGAATTGGTGAAGGTGGGCCCCGGAAATATTTTGGTGAAGATATTTGCAAGATGATTGATTGAAGGAACAAAGATATGCATAATATGTCCTAGACAACAAATATTACATATATAGTGAGATTCAAAGTAGAACATGTCTATATTTTTAAATATCCACATGATTATGAATAAGTTTTATGGTACTTTGATTGTTAGAATA
>JASDQU010108424.1:48746-75803 GCA_032191745.1 Picea mariana | reverse complement strand
TGCATCATTGGGTATGGAGAATTGAGAGTGATGCAAAGGGGGGGGGGGAGGGGATAAACGAGCTTCCACCTTCATGTGGTTGGACATGTTTAGTAGACAATAAATAATTCTCAAAACCAAGAGGAGCTCATTCATGAGGTATTCCCCTTTAGTATTTCTAGAGCATCGTATGTGTTTAATTATTATTCAATCATACAATGGCTTATTTTCTTTGACAGATGAAACCTCATACATGTTTAGTTATTATCCAGTCATATAACCTTTTATTTTCTTTGACAAATGTAGGTTTGAAGGGAAGCCACCTCCACGATCCAAAATACATTTCTAACAAGGTATAAATCATTTTCTTCTCTTGATTCATGGAATTTTCCTTCATTTCCTTGTATACTCAAATTCAAAATCCAAGGACAAATAATGGTTGAAACAACTATTAATCATTTAATAATATATTTTTTAGAGATTATTGGCTATAAGTTGATATGGAATATTATGTTCTCCCTTAACATTTTTGTTTTCCAATGTTCAACGTTCAGAGACACCTATTCATAGGACTTGACGATGTAGAATGTTGGCTGGAGTCAGCGGTTGATTGAATGAACATTGATAACAATATTGATAAATCAAATGGAGCGAAAAAGTGAGTTCCATACCTGTACATATGAAAGCTTTTGGGTGATACTTATTTCTATGATTTATGCACTTGTACCTCACCATATGCTATATACCTTAGACCAAATGACCATGTGATGTAGTGACCAAATGGATTTACCTTGGCTCAACCATATACTAACTCATATTATTCACTAAAAAACATTAATAAATTATGCTACTAACCAAATATATCAAAGATTCAATCAACTGTCTTACGCCAAAGGATTAAAATCCAAGTCAACATGAAAATTTAGATTTTGTACCATAGGAGTAGCTAAGGTATCATAAGACATAATCCAAAATCCCTTCAAAATCTCAACTGCATACTTACCCAATTCGAGGAACACCTCATTTGGACTATGTGACACCTCTATACCCAAGAAATATTGAACAAGTCCAATATCCTTCCTGTCAATTTCTCATGCCAACTCTTCCGTGAACCTTGCAATGAGATTCTCTAAACTCCCTATAAGTATTAGGTCATGTAAATACATTAGGTCATATTCCTTGACAATATTCCTAATTTAATCACTACCAAAAAATATCATGTGAGAAAGGTCATGAGAGAAGTGCCTTTGATTATACAAACATGAAATTGTCTTGGAATATATTTTTAGGATGTTGGAGTAGTAGGTAGCCTATATGGTGGATCTATCATTAATTCCAATTCAGTTCCTAACATTTTTTGGTTTTGTAGCTAAATAAACCTTGATTTTGATTCATGTGTATACATACCGATGTTGAAACAGACAATCAATACTGATGCAAAAATCTAGTTTCTACAAAACATCGCGATGCTGTGACACCTTTGACTGGTTTTCTAATTACCTTTTCATTAATTGGAAAGATAACCAAAACACTTGAAAATTTAATTTGTCAACCCATGGAATCATATAGTTACTTGTGTGTTGGTTCCTCAACACACAAAAATCCAAATTACACCAACTCTCTTCTCTCCATCCTGCACAACCCAAGAGAATGGACCCCCTTCTCTGCCATGCAGTCCCTTAGGCTGTCCACCTCCTTCCAAGGCTCCAGTGCATCTAGTCAAGAAAATCCATATTGGGACTCTCAAGGCTTGTAGTTTTGAATAAAATTTAGTACATTCCAATGCATCTCAGGCACGTAGGCATTAATTCATGGTTGGAATACACCAACAATCACTATATCCAACCAAAAATGGATTATCTCTTAGCAATTCAGTTTTCCTTTCCCCCCACCAAGATCAAGGATGAATGAGAAATAATGAATGAGTGACAGTGTGAATGGAGAGAACAAAATGAAGAGTGTGAACAATGAACAATGAACAATGAATGAACCCCCGAACAAACCAAAAATGGGTTTATATATTCACTTGAAAATCAAGAACCACATGGCCTTTCCCCATGAAGCACATGTAACCACTACTCTCCATTAAAATAATTATGGGTAAATAAAATATGATAAAATGAATTAGCTTCTTAAACCCCCTCTCTCATGGAATCATAGCCCCCTATAACTCTTGTCCTTGTCCGTCTAGCAACCAACGATGTATTTTGTTATTAATAATGATCAAAACATTACATTTCCTAGGCACGATGGCCTCTTTAATTTTTTGGGAACTTCGACCTTTCATCAAATAAAAAAAAATCATTATTTAATATGGGGACTCAAAACCATGGTATTACATTCCCCTCCCCCTTATTTTGACACTGTCCTCAATGCATATACAAAATAAAAATAAAAAATAAAAAATTTATTCAAAAAGTCACGGGTACTCTACCCGCATGGCATATTCATGCTCCCAAGTAGCATCTTCATGACCGTAGCAGGTCCACTGAACTTTTACTATCTCTATAACTCAATTCTAGAGCATATTGACTTTTTTGTCCAATATGCACATTGGTTGGACCCAAAAGTCTCCCTCTGGATCTACCTGAATCAAATTCCAATCAATAACATGGTTAGGATCATGTACATACTTTTTCAGCAAAGAGACATGAAATACAATATGAACATTCATGGAAGAAGGCAATGCAAGCATGTATGCAACTGGCCCTATTATGTCCAAGATCTCAAATGGACCACAGAATTGGCTGCTAGCTTTGTACAACTACCCAACTTCAATGAGCTATTCTTGGGTTTCACTTTTAAAATAACATGCTTCCCCACTTTAAATTCTCTAGTTGTCATGTTCTTATCTGCATAAATTTTTGTATATCTTGAGCTGCCTTTAAATTCTGCTTAATTCTAACCATATGGTCTTCCATATCCTTCAACAATTTTGGCCCAAGTACTAATTTGTCTACTGGGTTGTCCCAACTCACTGAAGTATTGCATTTTCTACCATACAAAGCTTCAAATGGGTTAATCTTTGAATGAATATTGATACCCATTATTATAGGTAAACTCAACCAAATGCAAGTAATCTCTTCCCACTTAGATGGTTTATCCATCACATACATTCTTAGCATGTCTTCAATTACTTGGTTGACTCTCTCTGTCTTCCCATATGAATGTGGATGGTACGATGTGATAAAATTCATATTTGTACCAAATCCTTTAAATAAACCCCTCTATAAATTTGAAGTAAACTTTGTGTCTCTGTTTGAAACAATTGCCTTAGGTATCCCATGCAACCTAGTAATTTCTCTCATGTAAATTTATGCAATATTAGCTAATGTGTGAGTCATATTAACAAGAACAAAATGAGTAACCTTTGTCAATTTATCCACAACTATCATTATGGAATAATGTTTCTTTGTTGTCCTGGGAAATTTAGTTATAAAATTAATGGTTACGACTTTCCATTTCCTCTCTGGAATTGACAATGGTTGAATCAAATCCACAGGGTGTCTATGCTCATATTTTACTCTCTAACATTCCATACATCTGGCAATGTAATCAACAACATCATTCTTCATTCCAGGCCAAAAGAATTGGCTTCTTACTGCTGCAATTGTTTTCTGGTAATCGAGATGTCCGACATATGGAACATTATGAATTTATTTTAACATCAAATTCCTAAGTTCTCCGAAACTAGGAGCACAAATTCTATTCTTATGCATATGTAATCCATCTTCCTTACTCTCATACTCTTTAATTTTATGCTATACATTTTCTTGTTGTAAACTTTCTTTTACCTTTAGGTAATGTTGATCTATAACAAGAACATCTAAAATTATGCTATTTAAATCTGACTGATGCATACTAACAACTGTAGCATGCATGAGGTGTACTCTTCTGCTGAGTGCATCAACAATTTTATTTTCTTTTCCCTTGATATGATTGATGTCAAAGTCATTCTTACTTAAAAATTCCAGCCATCTTGTTTTCCTAGCATTCAAAGTTGGGTATTCAAAAAATATTTCATACCACTATGGTCTGTCGTTAATTCAATTTTTTTTCCCATGAGATAATGCCTCCACATCTTCAATGCATGAACTATGGAATCAAGCTCCAAATCATGTGTGGCATAATTCCTCTCACATTCTTTGAGTTTTCTAGACTCATAACCAATGACATGTCCATTCTGAGTGAGGAATCCACCACTGATGTTCCTTCAACACTTGCAACACCAACATCAAGTGATTTTCATGCTCTTCCTCAGAATTAGAATAAATAAGTATGTCATCCAAGAACACAATGACAAACTTATTTAGATAATTTATGAATATTCCATTCATTAAGCACATAAAGACAATTTGTGCATTGGTCAGTGCAAATGGAAACACTACAAATTCATAATGTCCATACCTGGTTCTAAAGGTTGTCTTATTGATGTCTTATTCCTTGATTCTTACCTGGTGGTATTTAGATCTCAAGTCTATCTTTGAAAATATCTTTTCTCATCTTAGTTGATCAAAGAGGTCATGAATTATGGGTAGAGGGTATCTGTTCTTCACTGTGGATTTATTCAGCTGTCTAAAGTCAATACACAACCTCAATGTTCCATCCTTCTTTTTTACAAAGAGTACTGGTGTAAGGTACCAAGTCTATTATATTAGCAGAGAAGAGAAATAATGCATTAAATAACACCAAGATAGAAATAAAATACTAAAATATTGCAGATATAACAGTGGAACAACAAATTATATGGAACCACAACACCATAATTATACCTTTATTGATAGGAAACAAGGTTCACTTGCCTCTTCGAGGGGGAAACCTCCAGTAAAGAAGATCTCTATTACAATAATTCTTCAATACAAAGCTTCTCATACCCTATACTCTTATTTATACTAAATCTATGATGCAGGAACATTGCTCCACCTCAGCACACGCTAGTCAGATTTCATGCATGGTGCACATTCCAGGGAGGAGAGGCATCACCCTCTCATTTTGCCTCGAGAATCCAAGGCGATATCCATGCATTTAATGAAGACAAGATGGAGGAGCAAGATATGCCTTCGCACAAGCTGTAGATAAGGTTGCCATTAATAGGCTGACAATAGGGGAGATCTGCATTCGATTTGGAGCAGATTGCCATCATTGTATTTTCCCTATCGATAGGCATTAGGAATGGTGATTTGACACCACTAGTTTATCTTGAGAGGGAAGCTCATTGAGCCCCTCTTTTATAAATCTTTGTATTATGGCCAAGAAGGGGTTGGTCATGTTGTTGTAGGAAAATGCATAGGAGATAGGGAGAGAGATACAAAGATCCGAGACTCAGTTGTAGCTCGGACTCCACCATTGTAAAGTGACGTTCCACCATTAATAGAAAATGACAATTTTTCCTATTTCAAATTTTTGTGTAATGGATATTGTGTTATGAATGTCATTTACATGTTTGTGAATTGCAGATGAATGTTAGAAATTTTCTACAGGGAGAGAGATATAGTTTTCTATCCAAGAGTGTGTTGAGTTAAGTCTGGTTCTCTAGGCTAAGTGAAAGGAGTGCATGACAGAGAGAGGAAACTCTATGAGCCGACGCAAGGAGTGCATATCTGAACTCAATGGAGTCAGGAAATAAGTTGCCAGGAGGGAACACCAGATTAATTTACAGACTCGCGGAGAAATTTCAAGGTGGTTAAGTGCCTTGGAAAGAAAGACTGTGTGGGGGAAAGCACAAATTAGAGTTATTGAACACTTTGAAATACTATTCCAGGAGGGCATCAAGATAGGTTGAGCACGCATAGAAGCAACATGGTTAGAGTTGTTGAAGAACCCCAGAATTGTTGAACATTCCGGTGAAGGAAGGCTTTGCAAGAAGCACATCGACAAAGGAAAGGAGATGCCTTAACCCTTTCCAAAATCCAAGGGCGAGGCCATCGAAGAACTGAGCCAAGCGCAAGGAGTGCACCTAATGTTCTACAAGTTCACCTTACAATCTCAGTAAGCATAGCGAGAGACTGCCAGGAGGGCAAGGAGAAGTCCACTGAAGGACGCAAGGGAACTGGGAACCTTGGAGGTTTTCAAGCCGAGAAAAGTCACAGAAGAGTCTGCACAGAACTCTGCAAGGAGTGCAGAAAGAATTCGAGAATGACCTTAGTCTCGAAAGAAGGTGAAATTGCTCTAAGTGTGAAAAGGATTCGAGGACTGAATAAAGCCCCGAAGATAGAGAAATCATCGATCATCGAGGAGGAGATAGGTGTCATAAGATCGAGAATTTTGGGAGAAGGAACTTCGGAAGGTTTGTTGAAAGAAAATGAAGGTCTCTGCGAAGTCACGAAGAGAGATTTCATTTTGGAACTTTAGATCCAGAGGGCACGTGGCATAAATCCACGCAATTCAGGATAAGTTGATAGGATAATACTTGAGAGGAGGACTTGTGAAATCCAAACTTGCAAAGTGATCATAGTCGTTGATCGCGAGAGGAACGTGGACCATAGATCTGGTCCCGAAGCATTCTCTGATTCAAAAATTGGGAAAGAGGAGCAAGCATCTCGTGAAGTTCTGAAGCGCGAGGTCACAAAGGGAGATGGCCCACGGTCGTAAACCATGGTCACATGAAGGAGGAAGCCTAGGACAGGGAGCTAGTGGTGTTGGCGTTAAGATTTTAAAAGTGCCGAGGAGAGGGTCCGCGGTTGCTACATAATCACATCGATAAAGTAAAGGCCCTGTGTCAAGTTAAAACGGTTCCATCAGGAGCCTGACGAACCATTCCGTTTGATGACTTGAACAATCCTAGAATGGGAGGTCGAGAAACCCTTTAGAGGGAAGGGGGTTTGCGCCAGAGTGGTATCAGAGCTAATACAAAATTGATTTTTGTGGGTGAGAGAGATAGAGTGTGATTCTCTGTTGAAGTTGTTTCAAGGTGTGCAACAAATGTTACATAACCAGGTGGGTTGCAGGTGAAACAAGATGGTTGTTAGAATATATGAGCATGGTTAGGGGGAAGTCTGCCTTAAGAAAATAAAAGAGGAGATAGACAAGGAACTCTGAGAAATCAGAGTCCAGATGGAGGAGCTTGCATTCAAGATGCAACAGGAGTCAAAGGTACACTGGAGGTACGAATGGCCTTTGAAGAGAACAACTAAGTGGCATGTTTAGAAGTTGTTAGCCAGGAGGAAACAACAGAGGTTAAAGAGGTGGTTGAGGCACATTGAAAACCTCAGTGACGAGGGAAAGAGATCTGACAAGGGTCTTGTAGATTTCCAAGTGGGCAATGAGAAGGGATCAATGGATCTCATAAACTTCCAGGTGGGCAGAGAAGACATCCCATATTTCCAGGTGGGAAGGGGAGAAGAGATGAGATCAGATGAAAGTTCATTGATAGATGACAAGGAGGCAGGAGAGAGACCTCGCTCAGATGGAGATTCACATGGGACTGTGAGTCATGTGAATTAAGACAATGAGAAGTTAAAAACTTTCGTCGTCGAGGAGGAGGATCAGAGGAATGTTCTGATCATTGGAGGAGTCAAGATATTCCTACCAAGCGGCCGAGGAGAGGCTAGCATAGGCATTGTAGGGGCAATGATAGGACAACAAGCTGAGACTGTCATGAAGGAGGGGGAACAGATACTAAGGTCTGTCCCAATAGAAGGAGAATGCCTAGTTGAGTTTCTCACTCAGTGGGAATTGGAGTTGAAGGCACTGGAGGATTGGTTGGACAATCCATAACTAGAAGGTGGCTTCCAGGAGATATTCATGCCAGAGGAGACACATGAACATGAGTTATAGCCGGTGGAAGCTATAAAGGAACCAACCAAGGAAATGACAATGATCAATCTGTCGAGAGGAAAGGTTGAGAAACAACTCATTGATGAGAAGGATGCATAAGTGGAAGTTGTAGTAGGGTGGCAAGTTAAGTCCACAAAATATGGGAAAGATAACTTGGGGAATCGATGTGATTTACCTCGAGGCAAGGGAGAAGTGCATCGAGATAGTATGAAACAGAAAAGCCAGCCAGGGGAGCAACTGGACAAGGTGATCGAGGAGATCAAAAATTTGATGTTGAGGTCAGCAATAGGAGTGGTCAACATGAGGAAGTTGGATGAGAGGAAACCTGCACGAGTAGTGGGGATGATGTAGCAGAAGTAGCAAATCAGAGGAGCCGAGAGATAGCTCCAAGAGAAAGTTTGGGATCCAGGAGGATTTCAACCATGTTGGAAAGCTCATGAGAAGGACCTCATGATTTTCATAGCCGTGGAGTATGATGCAGGAGCATTGCTCCACCTCAGCGTGCACCAATCATATTTCATGCATGGTGCACATTCTAGGGAGGAAAGGCATCACCCTCTCATTTTTCCTTGAGAATCCAAGGTGAGATCCAAGAATTTAATGAAGACAAGATGGAAGAGCAAGATATGCCTTCACACAAGTTGGAGATAAGGTCACCATTAATAGGCTGACGGCAGGGGAGATCTGCATTCAATTTGGAGAAAATTTCCATCATTGTAATTTTACCTTTCGATAAGCATTAGGAATGGTGATTTGACACCACTAGTTTAGCTTGCAAGGGAAGCTCATTGAGCCCCTCTTGTATAAATATTTGTATTATGGCCAAGAAGGGGTTGGTCATGTTGTTGTAGGAAAATGCATAGGAGATAGGGAGAGAGATACAGAGAGCTGAGACTCAGTTGTAGCTCAGACTCCACCATTGTAAAGTGACGTTCCACCATTAATATAAAATGATAGTTTTTCCTGTTTCAAATTTCTGTGTAATGGATATTGTGTTATGAATGTCATTTACATGTTTGTGAATTGTAGATGAATGTTAGAAATCATCTACAGGGATAGAGATATAGTTTTCTATCCGAGAGTGTGTTGAGTTAAGTCTGGTTCTCTAGGCTAAGTGCAAGGAGTGCGTTACAGAGAGAGGAAACTCTGTGAGCCAATGCAAGGAGTGCGTATCTGAACTCAGTGGAGTCAGAAGAGAAGTTTCTAGGGGGGCACACCAGATTAATTTACAGACTTGGGGAGAAATTTCAAGGTGGTTAAGTTCCTTGGAAATAAAGATCGTGTGAGAGAAAGCACAACTCAAAATTAATGAACACTCTGAAATACTCTACCAAGAGGGCATGGAGCTAGGTTGAGCATGCACAGAAGAAACATGTTTGGAGGTGTTGAAGAACCCCAAAATTGCTAAACATTCTGGTGAAGGAAGGATTTGCAATAAGCGCATTGACAAAGGAAAGGAGATGGCTTAACCCTTTCCAGAAGCCAAGGGAGAGGCCATTGAAGAACTGAGCCAAGTGCAAGGAGTGCACCTAAGGTGTTGCAATTTCACCTTACAAGCTCAATAAGCAGAGCGAGAGACTTCCAGGAGGGCAAGGAGAAGTCCACTGAAGGACACAAGGGAACTGGGAATCTTGGAGGTTTTCAAGCCAAGCAAAGTCGCAAAAGAGTCTGCACAGAACTCTGCAAGGAGTGCAGAAAGTATTCGAGAACAACCTAAGTCTCGAAAGAAGGTGAAATTGTGCTAAGTGTGCAAATGATTCGAGGACTGGATAAAGTCCCGAAGACGGAGAAATCATCCATCGTCGAGGAGGAGACAGGTGCCAGAAGATCGAGAAGTTCGAGAGAAGGAACTTCAGAAGGTTTTTCGAAAGAAAACAAAGGTCTTCGTGAAGTCATGAAGAGCGATTTAATTCTAGATTGTTGGATCCAGAGGGCACATGGCAGAAATCCATTTAGTTCGGGATAATTCGAGAGGAGAATACCCGAGAGGAGGACTCATGAAGTGATCATAGCCATTGATCGTGAGATGAACGTGGACCATAGATATGGTCTCAAAGCATTCACCGATTCAGAAATTGGGAAAGAGGAGCAAGAATCTCACAAAAGTTCCAAAGAGCGGGGTCGCGAAGGGAGTTGGCCCACGGTCGTAAACCGTGGTCACATGAAGGAGGAATCCTAGAATGAGGAACTAGTGGCGTTGGTGTTAATAGATGAAAAGCATCGAGGAGAGGGTTCACGGGTGCTACATAACCGCATCGAGAAAGTGAATGGCCTATGTCAAGTTGAAACGGTTCCATCAGGAGCTTGAAGAACCATTCGGTTCGACGACTTGAATGATCCTAGACCGGGAGGTCGAGCAACCCTTTGGAGGGAAGGGGGTCTGCACCAATCTATCTATCCAAAAGAATAATCTAGAGGAAGATCCTTCTTGAAGTGGAAGATTCTATTAGGTATTCTTACATTTGACTTATTCCTCCTTATTGCTAGGCCTTATTAATATTGAACTTTATTACATGGAAATATATTATTCTACCCACTTGGGGGGTTAGGTAGGTTAGGTCCCTAAAAACTGGTGCTCCCCAAGGTGAAACACTTGGGTATTTTTGTCCCTTGACCAAGTTTTGGAGATCCTTGGTCATGTTTGACCTCTTTTGGGACTTCGACAGGCTGGTTGAAGGCATAGCGCAAGTTGAAGCGGAGATTACGGGATATCGACCCCTTTTTAGTTAAGTTTTTTGGATTAGGGTTTATGTAATGGCTATGGGATGTTGGCCCATGGGTTTACCCATTTTTAGGCCCATTTTTTAATGTATAAATATAAAGGTAGGCGATGTAAGTAGTGAAGTATGGGCATGATGCTAGGTGCTAAGTATTGTGCTAAGTGCATGTAATTGTAAGAGGCTTTGTGCATAGTGTATGTTGAGACTTGTATAGCTAAGTGCAAGTCATCTATGGTGCTTTGTGTACAGAATGTGAGAAGCTTTGTGTTGTAGCCTAACTCGGGGAAGGAGGATTTGGAAAGGTGTGCAAATCTCCTTTCCTATGCGGAGTGGGGTTTCTAGGCTCTGTGCATGTGAGGAGATTGACAAAAGATAATAAATAAGAGAAGAGTTGGTGGATGTAGCCCCACACTAGGGTGAATCACAATATCCTATGTTATGGTTTCTTTGTTATATATCGGCATAAAGATATCGTGTGTTATGGTTTCTTTGATCATTATGGTTATATGTTATTGATGTGATTTATGCTTAATGCCGATATCTTTATGTATGATGCATATGGTATGATAGCTTAGTGCTTGGTAATGTGAATGAATGTTAGATCTAATTTATCTCTCCATGCTAAGTGCTTAGATGTGTTAGATCTTGTTGAATATTGCGCTACTATGTAATTAGGGTTTATATATGCGATGTGAATAAGGGTGAATGATAACTGCTAAGTACTTGTTAGAGTGGTGTAATCAAAGATCTGTGTCCTAGCTAAGGTTGTAGACACTTGAGTCATGTAACCACCCCTGCCTCTACCTCGGGTGAGACTTCATATTCTTCGCAGGTGTTGTCGAAAGGGCCGGTAGTTAGGGTTTTGTTGGTGCATTGTTGAAGCATTGAACCCTGGGTCTGCCCCTGTGCCACGAAATGGTTCCATTGTCGGGACTGAAACTGTGATTCCTGGGAACTGAAGAAAATAAATCTCTGTGCGTAGATCTACTTTAGTGCGCAACATTCTACTTGACTTGCGAAGATTTGTGCTAAGAAGAGAAGTATGATCTGAAGAAAAGAGGTAAGATATTGAAGCTTTGTGCTTTGAGAAAGGTAAGATAAGTGAAAATTTTTGTTTCGAAAGTATGGTTCTAGGTATGTTTGATAAATTTTGTCCTAGTCTGAAAACTAGGGCATAGTTATAAGAAATAAGAATTGATAGAAGCAATGAAAGGTATATTATCCCTATGCATAGAAAGAATGTTTGGAATAAAAAATGGATGCATGATCCTAGAAAGATTTTTTTGCAGGTTAGTTACTGTGATCCCAGTGCACAGTACATGAAAGGTTGGGGTTCATTTAAGAGAAAGAGAGGATTAACCCTTTGTTACAGTTGCATAAGACCGAGACATCTTGCTAAGGAATTCCCTGGTAGAAGACCTAGTTGTCTTTGCTGTAAATCTATGGACCATGAAGTTTTGCATTTACCTAGAATAATTGCAAAAGTTGAAAAGATGAATATGAGACAAGAAAACTATGAGACAAGCCAAGAAACTAAGGATATGATATAACCCTAGAAAGAATCAGAGATTGTATTACTACAGATGAAAGAAACCCTGAACCATCACAGAGATATCAACTTATCAGAGGTCTTAAAAGAGAAAGAGTACATAGAAACAAGAATAGGAGACTTCGACATAGACTGTGTCTTGGATGAGGAAACATAGGTGAATATCATTATAGAAATAACTTGGGAAATTTTGGGAAAGCCTGCTATGGTTCTTTCATTAGGAGGAATAAGATTGTTTAGAGGAAAGCTGATAACCCTATGTGAAAGACTTACCCAGACATCTATGAGTGCTCATGGCACTTCGACAGAAGAAGAATTTGAGATCGTTAAGTTTTTTGAGAACAACACCCCATTTTCTATCTTGCTAGGAAAAACCTGGATTGAGAAAGATCAGATACGAAGGAAACAAGAAGAGGAGGATCTAGAACATAAAAAGAAAGAACTAAGATATTTCATGGCTAGGAGAATATCACACATACTAGAAGAATAAGAGAACTAGTCGAAGCTACTAAGGACCAAAGATATGGACGTCAAAATTGAAAAGACACAAGAATATTGGAGACACCTGTTTGTACAAGAGAGTAGAGCACCTACCCTAGAAAGAGAACAAGTATTACACTTGAATCCTATGAAATACCCTCCATAGTGTGAAGTTATCATGCCAAGAGGAGATAAGAAAGATAATGGAAAGAGGAAACCAGTGATTCAGATCACAGGAAAGAAGGCCAGAAAGCTCAGTAAGAAGAGAGCAAAGTTAGAAAAATTTCAAGAAGTTCTAGGGAAGACTTCGTAGAAGGAAGGTTTCTAGAACTTGAACTCCACCAGAATATAAGTACAACATAGATTGTCACTTCGCCATGGCGAAGAAATATGACCGTTGGAGGCATCTTGACCGTTAGATTGACGCTTCCGAATGGTTAGGAAATCAATTATGGCCCGAAAGTTCACCATTGAATTGTTGGGACCGCACCATAATAGATGGAATTACATTGAATAAGGCTTTTAGACCCGTTGAAAGAAACTGTTATGAAAATATCTATTTATCCCATCGAGCGTTGCACTGAGAACAATTTTTCCAATTGTGATTATCTGAGCCCACATAGAACTATTTGATTTTGCGTAGTGATCATTGAGACCTCACCATCCATTCTGTTACATTGAGTATTGTTCACTGACCTGAGATATTAGATCTTGAGTGTGCATGTCAGAAGCAATTAGTGAAACAAAAAAATTTGTCAAATAGATTCTAATAGACCTCATGGCCAAGAAGGTGATGTCCGCAGGAATCCAAGCCTCATCGATGAGAGGAGTGCAATCCTCCCCGTCAACTGCTTATGGATCTGGACCATCCCAAGCAGCGACCAAGAAAAGAACCAAACATTGTGATGACTTGGCGAATGCGAAGCTAATCCCATCCATCTTACCTGACTACATCCCACCCCTGGTCGGTGTGGTGAGTCGTGACAGTGTCTCGAGGGACTTCGACTACATAGTCATCATTGCGTACCTTTCAAAGGGAATACAATCAGTTAGACCACAATTGGAGAGGATTCCAACCTTGAAGATCAGTGAATATAACCTAGGAGACCGCAAGAGCTATGGCATGCTTGCACCTTACAAATATTTTACCAAGATGAAGGGGAAGAATTCAAAGATAATCCCCCAGCCGTGGACTATGGACATCTCGAGGTCTACTATATTGAACGTGATGAAGATACCACATTTTGGAAGGCACTAGGAGGTTAACGTGTGCGTTAAGATCCTGCTGTCATGCTTCCATGGCGGGTATCTATGGTTATACAGATGCATCATCGTCAATTCGACGCTGATCCATAGGATCAATGGATTAAGCATGCAGGGACCAGACTTGCAAGACCTTTATCCAGGAAAGGCTGCAGATCATGCCCTGGTGCAGAAGATCAAAGACAGCTACGACGATGTAGAGAAGGGGAAACGAGGCTACAAGGTATCCTCCATTCAGAATGGCGAATTGTGCCTTGCTTGCCAATTGATTGCTGGTAAGCTAGTCCGAAAGAACAGACCCACACAGGTCACAGGGTTTGTTTTTGAGCTCGCAGGAAAATGTGTGGAAGGACTACAGATGAACTAGGCCAGTTACCTAGTCAATCAGTTAGAACTGGACTGTCGTGAAGCTCAGGATCAGGGCTATGAGTTCTATTTTAGCTAGTTGCTGATCCTCATTGCATTCACTGCTTGGGAGATGCTGGAAGGTGCGACCTTCCCTGACATTGAGTCGTTCGAACCACTAGCTGTGAAGTTCACCACGCTCTGGTATTCGAGCGATATGGGGAAACAATGGCAGTCGAACACAGTATTCCATACCTACTACCTGCAACTGAAGAGGGATATTGAGTCTTTCCCTCATATGACGTCGAACACCCTGGATAGGTTTAGGCCCCTTATGAAGTTCCGCGCAAATAGGCATTTTATTTATATTACTGCGCGTGCAAACGAAAGTAAAGAAGAGCTTCAATCCTACTACAATCTCATAGAGGAGGACCTGGAAGAAATCAATAAGGAATGGCCTGCAAAGTTTCTTATACCAGTCGACCATGCAGAAATGTCTGACCCCAACCTCGTTGGAAGTCCGGTGGTTACCTGCAAAGAGTATGATGCACCCAGCAGTAGCAGGAAGAAAAAGAAGGAATATGTACAGGAAATACACAACACATCATAAGAGACTGCATCAGATTCACCTAGCAGAGGAGGAGACGACGAAGTGGACAAAGAATAGAAATAAGGGGAATAAGACAAGCAGAAGAAGGGCGAAGTAACACCGCCTAGGAACCCCCTTGAAGAGGCAGAGACATCCAAGAAAAGAAAGGTTTCCCCAATGAAACCTACATCGCGGAATAAGTCCAAAGTGAGTAAGCCGAAGTTGCAGACTGTACTCACGGTCGATGACTTCGACTTCATTATCACAACTGTATCAAATGCCTCAAAATATATTTTGTAGAGAACTGAAGCTAAACAAGAAACTATGTATGAAAGTATTGAATTAGAGATGAGAGGAGTACAATAAGCCCTTCACTCTAGTCGTGCAGTGTCTACTGCACCTGTGCCACCAGAAGAACCAGAGTTGGGAGATGAGCCTGCCCAACTCCACAAAATAGCTGATGTGACCAAAGATATCATTCGTCGCATGCAGGAAGAAAAAGAATAGGCCACAATGGCCCTGAAGCAAGCACAAGAGGAAATCATAGAGCAACATCGAGTTGCGCAACAAGAGAAGGATGACCTCCAAATCAAGTTCGAAGAGGATAGAGCACAGATCCAGTAGGAGAAAGAACAACTGC
Organism: Picea mariana; assembly: GCA_032191745.1. Taxonomy (NCBI): domain Eukaryota; kingdom Viridiplantae; phylum Streptophyta; class Pinopsida; order Pinales; family Pinaceae; genus Picea; species Picea mariana. The sequence goes on along the minus strand of JASDQU010108424.1, from coordinate 60,462 downwards.
TCACGGAGCAGGTTGGAGTTAAAGAAGAATTTCGCAAAGCACTTAACTTTGTGACGAGATTTGAGAAAATGGAGGAAGACCCAGTGGGGAATCAAGTGGCGAAGCTTGCTGAAGACATTCAATAGCTTCAATAGAGAATAGCATAACTAGAGCTACAAACAGTGCCAAGCACTCCGCAGAAAGTGCGAGACCAGAGAGAAGCAATTTCCTGGAGCACAGTTGAAAGGATCAAAGCATTAGTCGTGGAATGTAAACATCTAAGCAGTTGTAGTGTGCAACATTATGAGCGCCTTACCGAGGACCCTAAACTAAAGAAACTGGAATCACAACTCTAGGAAGAAAAGAAGCAAGAAGCAACAATACAAGCACAGTTGAAGCCCTTGTCAGCGGTCGAGCGAATGAAAATATCCCAAGAATAGCGCACATCTCAGCAACAGGTCCATGCCATACAAAGCAAAGTCATGGAAGTGACTCAGAAGCTCCAACTAGTCTAGGATGTAGCTTGCCTACTTTTTGAGGAGATTGAAGGCTGAGGAGTAGAGCTTGAACAAGTAGTCACTTCGGTAGAAAAATGCTTAGAGGGACTTGTGAATGAGGTAGTTATTCAATAGTTCATTGAGCAGGAGGCTTTGGCACAACAACAGGTTGAAGAAGCGCAAGCCAAGCTAGAGGATTTTGAGGTATATTTACCCAGACCAAAGTGACTCGGGATGATTCACAAGTGAGTATTGGGGGCCTATTGTCCCTTGACCAATTTTTGGAGATCCATGGTCATGTTTGACCTGTTTTGGGACTTCGATAGGCTGGTCGAAGGCAGAGTGCAAGTTGAAGCGGATATTTCGGTATATCAACCCCTTTTTAGGGAAGTTTTTGGGATTAGGGTTTATGTAACGGGTATGGGATGTTGGCCCATGGGTTTACCCATGTTTAGGCCCATTTTATAATGTATAAATAGAAATCTAGGTGATGTAAGTAGAGAAGTATGGGTGTGATGCTAGGTGCTAAGTATTGTGATAAGTACAAGTAATTGTAAGAGGCTTTGTGCATAGTGTATGTTGAGACTTGCAAATCTGAGTGCAGGTCATCTGTGGTGCTTTGTGTATAGACTGTGAGAAGCTTTGTGTTGTAGCCTAACTTGGGGAAGGTGGATCTGACAAGGTGCGCAGATCTCCTGTCCTATGCAGAGTGGGGTTTCTGGGCTCTGTGTATGTAAGGAGATTGACATAAGATAATAAAGAAGAGAAGAGTTGGTGGATGTAGCCCCACACTGGGGTGAACCACATATATCCTGTGTTATGGTTTCTTTGTGCATTATGGTTATATGTTATTGATGTGATTTATGCTTAATGCTGATATCTTTATGTATGATGCATCTGGTATGATAGCTTAGTCCTTAGTAATGTGAATGAATGTTAGATATAATCTATATCTCCATGCTAAGTTCTTAGATGTGTTAGATCTTGTTGAATACTGCATTGCTCTGTAATTAGGGTTTATATCTGTGATGTGAATAAGGGTGAATGATAACTGCTAAGTTATTTTTAGAGTGGTGTAATCACAGATCTGTGTCCCAGTTAAGGTTGCAGACACTTGATTCTTGTAACCACCCCTGCCTCTACCTTGGGTGAAAATTCATCTGCTTTGTAGGTGTTTCCGAAAGGGTCGATAGTTAGAGTTTTTTTTTGTGCGTTGTTGAAGTGCTAAACCCTAGGTCTACCCCTGTGCCAACAGGTGTATGTACCCTTTCTTTAACAATTATTCCAGTTGAATTTGTAATTCTTTCAATTCAGGTGTACTCATTCTGTAAGGTGTTTTTGATACTAGGGAAGCTCCTGGTACTAAATCAATAGAGAAATATATCTCCGTTTTCGATGGCAATCTTGGTATTTCTTGGAATACATATTCAAACTCTTTCAATACTGGAAAATTTTCAAGGCTTGGCCCTTTTGTCTTTTCTGGCTCTTCTACATGAGATGCATACAATTGACATCCTTTCCTAAAACATCTCTTCAGATGTAAGGCTGGAATCTCCCTTCTATAAATGAGTCTTGGAATTCCTTTCACAGTTATCTGTTTTCCTTCTTCATCAAGACAAGTAAATGTCTTTTTATGACAATCTAGGACAACATGATGCTTGTCCAACCAATCCATTCCAATTAGGATGTCATTAGATTCTAATGGTATGATATTCATATCAATATTAGTACTCACTCCATTTAGATATATTGGAAAACTTCTGATAGCCTCATTGATCCTTCTTTTGGTTCTAGTGGCTAGTTGAACCAAACTTGACTTTTCAAGCTTACTTTTCTCCAAATGTAATATATCCACTATTTTAGGATTAATGTAACAATGACTTGCTCCTGAATCAATTAAAATAACAATAGGTTGATTAATTATCTCACCTTCCACTTCGATCATATTGGATTGGTACTCTACATGTCGATCCTCTAAGGTTGCATATATTCTTCCCATGTCCTCCACTATTGTATCCTCTTGGATTTTGTGCATAGTCTTAGCTTTATCTCCTCTGTGAAGGAAATTCTTGTATAGGTGATTTTATTTGCACCCCCAACATTGGATTGGTGGTATTCCTCTTTTCCCCAAGGAATATTCTTTCTTGGATTCATCTTTAGCAGACTGATCTTGCTGATTTTTATTAGGGTTGTTTCTGTTGAAAGGAGGTTTGAATCCCTTCCTTCTATGATCATATTTCTTCTTTTTCTTATCCTTCCAATATTTCTGCATGGATTCTCTGCCCTTTCCTTGCTCATATAGGTACTTATCCTTCTTGATGGTCTCTTTCCAAGTCCTAGGCTCATCATACTGAATATTTTCCTTATAAAGGGATGGCAGTCCACTTAAAAACCTCTGTATCTTCACTTTTTCATCCTTGATAAATCCTACATACTTCAACAATCCCAAGAAATTATTCTCATATTCTATAATGCTTCCCAACCTTAGTTCAAATAAATATTTCATCTTCTTGTCATAGAAGTGCTTTGAAAGGTACTCCTTATGAAAATATTTCTTGAATTTCTTCCAAGTGATCCTTCTCTCATTTATGTGTTCAACTTTCTTAAGCTGATCCCACAACATAACATCTTTTCCATGTAAATGATAAGTGGAAAATATGGCTTCTAGGTTTGATGAGTAGTTATGCAATTGAAAATACCTCCTGACTCTAAGTATCCATTCTTCAACATCATCTTCCCTTTCTCTTTCACCATCAAAGGATGGTGGCTTAAGCTTCCTCATCTCTCCTTGCAAACTGTCCAATTCATGTCTTCTTCTTTGGTGCCTAACATAAGACACCTCTGGACTACTCATGGAATATTCAGATGCATAAAATTTCCTTGTTGATTAAGGAGGTGATTAATTCCTATGGGTTCTTCTAGAACTTCTTGAATGACTAACTCTTTTGCAGTTACCTCTTATTTCATGATATCTTTCTTCTTCCTCCTGCCTTGAGTCTGATCCATTCTTTCCTTGCCTATGCAGCTGATTTAGGATTTGAATCACTTGAGTAGTTATTTGATTTTTTTTCTCTCATAAACCTCTCATTTTCTACTTTATAACTCTGCATTTCTATTTTTAGGCTTCTCACAGTCTCTATTAATGTTTCTTGTTCCCCTCTGCTCCTGTGCCCATTTGATTCTATCTCTGCATTACCAACACTGCTATTTTGACCTTTGGATTCTTTATCATGACTGAAGGCTCCCTCTCCTTCCTCCATTTCTTGAATATGAGTTATTATCTTGAAATGATATGGTTCTACTCCCTAATTCTGCAAAATGTGCAAGCAACCATTTTGTTAGAATTATGCATATTATAGAAATTTTTCCAAACAATGCTACACGTCCTTTTTTTGCTCAATTCATGAAGAAATATATCATCATTATCCAAATTATAAAAATTCGATGTTATTATACTCCAAATCATATTTCCAACTACTGTACTCATACCTCATTTCTATCTTTGAGCTGAAATTTATGGCTTCCTGAAAAATCCACCTTCACCCTCTTTGTGAATTTTCTCCATTGGTGCAATTTTATTGAAGTGAACACTTTTGTCAACTGCAGAAGAAAATATATTAGAACTAGAGAAAATTTTATATGAGACATAGTTAATAATATTGACAAGGAATTCATAACAACTCTTCGATTTTCAATCTTATACACCAATTAAAAATTACAACAATATGGAATCTGCAACTTTGTCCTTTTCACCCCCCTTCCAGACATAGAATTTTTAGCAAAAATGGCTATCTCACAATTTGTTCACTTATGGAAAAATTTCACTAATCAAATTTGTTTGTCTCAATTAGTATATAAAATGTTTAGTAAATACAATTTTCCAGTTTGTGAACTAGGCTCATGTTTCTTCCGAAAATTTGAAAAATCTCTAAAAAGTGGCCCAAAATAGTGGATTTTGGCCTATTTCAGTATCCCCATTCCAATATCCTTAGGATTTATTCAGTTCCTTCATGGGTTATTTGTGTGTCTTATTTTTGGAATCTCTCCAAGATTTTCAATTTAATATGGACCTTTGTTAATGATTTGGATCCAGATCTTTAATAACCAATATTTTGCATTTTCTGACAAATCCAAGCAGAATTGGACATTGGTCCCCTTTGACACTTTTGTAAATATCCCATATGCAAAGAAAACCCATAAGTTTCATCTCAATCCAACTTAATGTGCTCTAGTTATGTCTAAAATACTAAAATGACTCCAGAATTTGTTTTTTTGACAATGTGGAACAATTTTTCCTAAGTGTTATTTGCACCTTCGATCTCATATCAAAAGTATTATGGATCATTGATATTTTTCTATCGAAAATTGATGATTTAGGATAAATTATTTCTTTTGTGAACCAAACCTTCCCACCGATCTCCCCGATGCTCGATCACCTACCATCAATCATCGACCGTTTTTCTCCGCAAACCAAAAGTCGCCCACGAATCTCGCCAATGCCTGAACATCGACCATCGACCATCATCCATCGAAGATATTCCACAACAAACCCAAATTTCTCAAAAATATTTCCAAACCCCAAACATCGACGATCATACATCCCTTTGTTGATGTGGCAACTATGTTGACATGGCATGACATATGGGTGATGACCTGGCATGGCATGGCATCCTAAGACATCAACTAGGCTGACGTGGAATGAAACATGGATGCTAATGTGGAATGACACATCATCACCTTCCTTTCTCCATCGACCATCGACAGTTTCTCTTGGAAGAATATAGACATTGCAATAATTTTTTCGATGCTCGATCATCAACGATTGACGATCAAAGATATCTCCTGGAAAACTTCAACACTTCACCAAAACTTGTCGATCCAAGAACATCGGTCATCAACAATCGAATATTTCTCCTGGAGAAATTCAACACTTCACCAAAACTTTCCGATCCTCAACTTCCAACCATTGATGATTGAATATTTCTCCTAGCGAACTTCAAAACTTCACCAAAACTTGTTGATCCCCGACCATCGAGCATTGACGATCGAAGTTTTCTGTTAACAAATTTCAACACTTAGAAATGTTGGAAAAATTCCTCGATGAATATGGAATTTCAATCTACCTTATTTTTCCAACCATCGAAATGAATCTCATCTATCGATCTGCTAACTTTGTCAAACTTTGAAAAAATTACAATTTTTAATTTTTTCAAGAACGAATATGGGTCGTATATATCAAGATCAAACACGATATTAACCGTCGATCCTATGAACTTTTCTCCACACTACAATGACCATTAAAATATGAATTTCCACGACCTTTTAGTTCAAATTTGGCTTTGCAACTTTGTAGATCAAATACATTAACTTCTCAAATAATTTTGAATTATTTCAAACTCAAATCTTCCCACGAATTTTGGGATCTTTCTCTCCAATCTTTCCATTTTCCCCCAAATTCAAATAGTTTGAAAATATGCAATAGAGAATTTATCTAATTCACACTCATTGTGGCCCATATCGGTATGGTGTTTCAACTAGAAGTTCTGATACCAATCTGTAACATACCCAACCCCCCCCAGGTCGGGCACGCTACCTTAAAACTCAATACCAAACTGATTTCAAAAATTGATACCATTTAATTTATAGAGAAGCATGAAAGAAACATGATAACACCAAATGAAATAATCAAGATTCATGCTACAACATAAAATAAATGAATACAAGGCCATGTAAAACAATAACCAACAAACATGCATATCATAACATACGAATATCAGAAATAATAATTAATACATAACGTAAATAAACATGTAAGAAGAGAAACACATAGCAAATAGCACTTGTATTAATAAAAAGAATTAACCAACTGGTTGTAGACAAAGGACGTTCCACCCAACCATAGACACTATTGTTCCAAGTCTCAACAGCAGGTCACCCCCAAGCTAGAGCTTTGATTCCACAACGATGGTTTGAGGGTTTCACTCAACTTCCCAAACTAGTCAACACTCAAGCTCTCACAGATTCCTCAACACACAAAAAGCAAAAGTACACCAACTCTCTTTTATCCAACCTACACAACCCAATATAATAGACCCCCTTCTCTGCCATGCAGTCCATCAGGCTGTCCACCTCCTTCCAGGGCTCCAGTACATCTGATCAAGAATCTCCATGTTGGGACGCTCAATACTCGTAGTTGTGAATAACATTTAGTACATGTCAATGCATCTCAGGCATGCAGAAATTAATTCATGGCTAGAATACACTAGTAATCACTACAACCAACCAACAATGGCTTCTCTACCAACAATTTGTTCCTCCTTTCCCCCCCCACCAAGATCAAGGATGAATGAGCAATAATGAATGAGTGATAGTCTGAATGAAGAGAACAAAATGGAGAGTGTGAATAATGAAAACTGAATGAACCCTTGAACAACCCCAAAATGGGTTTATATATTTACTTGAAAATCAAGAACCACATGGCCTTTCCCCAAGAAGCACATGTAATCACTTCTCTCCATTAAAATTTTTTTGATTAAATAAAATATGATAAAATGACTTAGCCCCTTAATCCCCCTCTCTCATGGAATCATACCCCCGTATAACTCTTTTACTTGTCTGTATAGCAGCCATTGATGTATTTTATTATTAATAATGATCAAAACATTACATTTCCTAGGCACATTGGCCTCTTTAATTGTTTGGGCACTCCGAGCTTTCATCAAATAAACAAAATTCATGATTTAATATGGGGACTTAAAACATGGGTATTACAACCATGTCACCAAGTTTCATTATGTAGGGAGATGTTGTAGTGTCTTAAGCATCTAGGGTGTTGCAACAGCCAATCCCTGTCTTAAATATTCTTCGGGTGTTGTAGCATCACGATGTGTTTCAACAACTAGATTTCTGTGTCAATTATGATCATGTTGCAACAACTGAATTTCTACATTAGTTATGATTGTGTTGCAACATCGCAATGTGTTGTAGCAACTGGATTTCTGTGTCAGTTATGATTGTGTTGCAACTATTGGATTTCCGCGTCAGTTATGATCATGTTGCGACATCGCGATGTGTTGCAACAACTAGATTTATGTGTTAGTTATGATAGTGTTACAACATCGCGATGTGTTGCAACAACTAGATTTATGTGTTAGTTATGATTGTGTTGTGACAACTGTATTTCTGCATCATCTATGATCATGTTGTTGCAACCATATTTTTGCATCATTTATGATCGTGTTGCAACATCACATTGTGTTGTAGCAACTAGATTTCTGTGTCAATTATGATCGTGTTGCAACATCGCAATGTGTTGCAACAACTGGATTTCTGCATCAGTTATGATCATGTTGCAACATCATGATGTGTTGCAACAACTGTATTTCTATGTTAGTTATGATTGTGCTACTACAACTGCAAGTATACGTTAATTACGATCGTGTTGCAACAACTAGATTTTTGTGTTATTTATGATCATGTTGTAACATTGCGATATGTTGCAACAACTGAATTTTGTGTCAATGATCCAGATTTATGAGTGGAACGAAATGAAATATATATCTATGAAATTAACATAGATATCCATAGAATAATAATAGAGATATAGTGAAACTTAACTTCTATTCAATAAAGAAATATTTTGAAACTGTAAAATGTAGAATGAAACAATCTTTCTCGAATGGTGGTAGCTAATCTCTGAGAAGAGATGTGGTGGCTACACGAATTCATCTGAGCACATTACAATGAGGCCTCTAGGAATTTTTAGCATCAAGAAGAAATCAAAAAACCCTAGACATCCAAACACCTAACCCTAGGAGATGAAGCACCAAAAGTCATGTGGGCCCCGATGGGGTAAGTTGGTACATCAACTTCTTGGGGTTGTAACTTTTGCATATGATATCCATTTTAGGTGCACGATAACCCGATGGAAAGGTCTATCCGAGAAATACAAAATTTTCCATCACACTCTAACTTCATGTATAGTGTGACTGTGGTGAGCCCAAAAAACACTGTTTAGGGCCTCAAAACGACCCCAAAATTTTAGGACCCAAAAAGCTTGAAAGAAACTGCCAAGATGAAAACTGTATGTGAGCCAGTTGGAAGAGGTGGGTGGATAATGATATCCACTTGGATAAATCCTCCCCCCTTAGGAAGCAATGGTCTCCATTGCATTGATTCCCCCCATCAGATGAGGAAATTTCTACCGAATTTGGCCCCGGGTGAGCCACTTTCCTTGGTGCAGGAGCTGCCTCGCTTTGACAACATGATAAATGTGAAGCTTTTGTTGGAGATTACCCTTGACCTATGTTTCCACAATATGACTAGTGGATTCCTATTCCATGCAGTCGGGATTGAGTTATGTCGGTGTCAATTGTTCCGTTATCTCTGAGGTGTCCAATAATGGTGGAAAGTATGGCCGAAGGAGGTCCACATTAAACACTAGGTGCAAGCCAAGGAATGGAAAAATGTCGAGGTCAAAATCATTGTCACCCAAAACCTTAGTGATGGTGTAAGGCCGATAGCAGAGTGGACGAAGCTTCCGATGGGGTCTTGTAAGACGTTCTTTATGCAAATGCAACCAAAATTTATCACCCACCTGAAACTTGTGGGGCACCCGGTGTTGATCATGGCGTTGCTTGTACTTGGCATTTGAATTATGCAAAATATCCTGAAATTGTTGGAAGATGTGTTGGATTCGTTCAATGAACCAAGTGCCTTTGTCAGCTTTGGTTTGAGCATGGTATGATTTTGCCTGTGTGGACGCAAGGGGTAGTGCAACATCCATGAGACCCAATGGTTGAAATCCCAAGCCCACTAGAAAGGGGTTGTGGCTGGTTGAGATATGTATATCTATGTTGTAATTATGCTGGACATAGGGAAGACTCACATCCCATGTGCGCGGATGCTTGGAATTGTACCTGCGAAAGATATGCATGATCATCCTGTTGATGACCTCCGTTTGTCCATCTGTTTGGGGGTGGAAGGCCGTGGATTTGGTTAGCTTGGTGTTCAGTTGTGACTAGAGGCTCAACTAGAATGTGATGAGGTGATCCAGGTGGATATTAGTGTCCACCCAACTATTCCAAGTAGCTCAAAACAATTTTTTGGCAATTTACTATTTTTAGCAGTTTTTCAGGTCCCAAACTTTTGGGTCCATTTTGAGGGCCTAAACAATGTTTTTTCGCGACCGGGAACCTCCAAGTTTGTTGAAGGCATGATTGAAATTTGAAATGAATATCCTTGTCAATACCTTTCCAACGAGCTCTTGTGCATCCCAAACGAAGATTGTATGCCCCAAACAACCCAAAATGGGTTCCACAAAATTGTTGGCTTTTCATCTTTTAAGGGGGCGTAACTTTGGCATATGGTCTACGTTTGGGGTGCATGATAGCTCGTTGGAAAGGTATCAATGCAGATATTAATTTCATGGGATCAATCATGACTTTGATAATCATTGATGTACCCGATAACAACAAATATTCGTTTAGGCCCTCAAAATGGCCTTGAAAGTTTAGGACCTAAAAAACTGCTAAAAATAGTAAATTGCCAACAAACTGTTTTGAGCTAGTTGGAATAGGTGGGTGGCTACTGATATCCACCTAGTTCATGAGGAACCAAATGTCTCGATCTGAGACGATGGTCTATTGTATCCCAAAATGTATGCACACTCGTTCGAAGAGGATCTTGGCAGTGGCCTCAATTGTGATGCTCTTCTTGCAGGCGACGATAACCGCCATCTTGGAAAATCGATCAACAACCACGAAAACATAGTCATTTCCCTACTTGGTTGAATGAAGGCATGACATGCAATCCATATAGATGGATTACCAGAGCCTATCGAGAGTAGGCAGAGGGGTGTACATGCCTTGTTTCTTAATGGTCGATTTGGCAATGACGTAGGCCGTGCAAGACCTGATATACTTGTTGAAATCATGTCAAAGTTTCGGCTAATAGAAATGTTGTTGTAGCACTACCATTTTATTTTCTATGCTAAAGTGTCCTTCCACCCAATTGTATTGATTTTCCCAAATAAACTTCGCTTTCTTGCTTGCTTGATGGGACACAGAGATGACCCAGATGGCACGACAACCCGTCCTGGAGATGGAAATTAGTGACAACTATGTTTTTTCCCATCACATGGTAGGTAGTGGAAAAGTCAAGATCTCTCTCATAGGTTGGGGGCATCCGAAGGTATCATGTTTGCATGAGTGTAGCACCCTAGTTAGTGTTGTAACAAGAGGTTGAATGGGGTAGTTAATGACGCAGTTGGTGCTCCCTATCTTATACTTGATGTTGATATGGGACTGGTGCAAGTACATGGACCACTTCTGATGGCGGTCATTCTACAACTTCCCTTGTGTCTGCATGAATTGCAGATGATTATGATCAGTGTGGACGATTGTCTCCTTCTAGAGAATGTAATTCCTCCACTAGCAACAAGCTTGTACAATCAAGTACATTTGTTTTTCGTAAGTGGGGTACTTACGGACGACATCTGATAGAGTCTCACTATGATAGGCCACGAGATGTCCATGTTGAGTGAGAACTGTGCCCACAAAATAATATGAAACATCTATCTCAATCCAAAAAGGTTGCTATAGGTCAGGTAGTGAGAGCATCTGGGCTGAGCACAAGTGCTGCTTCAAATCATCAAACACTTTTTGTTACGACTAGCCCCACATGAATTTTTCCTTGCCACCACCACTGGTCACTTGGCTAAGGGCCCATGCAATGTGGGAGAACCCCAACATGAACTAGCCATAGAAATTGGAAAGGCCTAAGAAGCTCCAAAGCTCATTGATTATGGTCAGGGCTGGTCAGTCATAGAAAACCTGGATCTTGGCTCGATCAACATGCACCCCATGCTCATCAACAATGTATCCTAGGTACTGGACCCTATTCCCTCCAAAGGAGCATTTTTCCAATTTTTCATATAGCTCATGTTGTCGCAAAGTGTGCAGATCTTGCTAAATATATTGCAGGTATTCCAGCCAACTCTTGTGAAAGGATGCAAGATATCATCCATCATCCTCATGAAAGTTACTAGATCATTTTTCAAGCCAAAAGGCATGACCATCCATTTGAAAAGACCATCTTTGGACTTGAGGGCGGTCTTCCATACATCGATCTACTTTATTGAGACCTAGCAGTAGCTGGAATCCAGATCAATCTTACTGAAGTATTTGTCCCCCTTTAGTTGGTTAAGGATATCGTCAATTCGGGGAATTGGGTATCGGTTC
>JASDQU010108424.1:26045-48696 GCA_032191745.1 Picea mariana | reverse complement strand
TTTTTAATTTTTTCAAGAATGAATCTGGGTCGTATATATCAAGATCGAACATGATCTCAGCCGTCGATCCTCTGAACTTTGCTCTGCACTACAATGACCATTAAAATATGAATTTCCACGATCTTTTAGTTCAAACTCGGCTTTGCAACTCTGCAGATCAAATCCATTAACTTCTCAAATAATTTTGAATTATTTCAAACTCGAATCTTCCCACGAATTTGGGGATCTTTCTCTCTAATCTTTCTGTTTTTCCCCAAATTCAAATAGTTTGAAAATATGCAATAGAGAATTTATCTAATTCACACTCGTTGTGGCCCATATCGGTATGGTGTTTCAACCAGAAGTTCGGATACCAATCTGTAACATACACAACCACCCCCAGGTCGGGCACACTACCTTAAAACTCACTTTCAAACTGATTTCATAAATTGATACCATTTAATTTATAGAGAAGCATGAAAGAAACATGATAACACCAAATGAAATAATCAAGATTCATGCTACAACATAAAATAAATGAATATAAGGCCATGTAAAACAATAACCAGCAAGCATGCATATCATAACATACAAATATCAGAAATAATAACTAATACATAACGTAAATAAACATGTAAGCAGAGAAACACATGGCAAAGAGAACTTGTATTAATAAAAAGAATTCACCAACTGGTTGTAGACAAAGGACGTTCCACCCAACCATAGACACTATTGTTCCAAGTCTCAACAACAGGTCACCCCCAAGCTAGAGCTATGATTCCACAAAGAGGGTTTGAGGGTTTCACTCAACTTCCCAAACTAGTCAACACTCAAGCTCTCACAGATTCCTCAACACACACAAAACAAAAGTACACCAACTCTCTTTTATCCAACCTACACAACCCAATAGAATGGACCCCCTTCTCTGCCATGTAGTCCCTCAGGCTGTCCACCTCCTTCCAAGGCTCCAGTACATTTGATCAAGAATGTCCATGTTGGGATGCTCAATACTCATAGTTGTGAATAAAATTTAGTACATGTCAATGCATCTTAGGCATGCAGGAATTAATTCATGGCTAGAATACACTAGTAATCACTACAACCAGTCAACACTGGCTTCTCTACCAACAATTCGTTTCTCCTTTCCCCCCCACCAAGATCAAGGATGAATGAGCAATAATGAATGAGTGATAGTGTGAATGAAGAGAACAAAATGGAGAGTGTGAATAATGAAAATTGAATGAACCCTTGAACAACCCAAAAATGGGTTTATATATTTACTTGAAAATCAAGAACCACATGGCCTTTCCCCAAGAAGCACATGTAATCACTTCTCTCCATTAAAAAAATTATGATTAAATAAAATATGATAAAATGACTTAGCCCCTTAATCCCCCTCTCTCGTGGAATCATATCCCCCTATAACTCTTTTACTTGTCTGTATAGCAACCATAGATGTATTTTATTATTAATAATGATCAAAACATTACATTTCCTAGGCACATTGGCCTCTTTAATTGTTTGGGCACTCCGACCTTTCATCAAATAAACAAAATTCATGATTTAATATGGGGACTTAAAACATGGGTATTACAACCATGTCACCAAGTGTCATTATGAAGGGAGATGTTGCAGTGTCGTAAGCGTATAGGGTCTTGCAACAACCAATCCCTATCTTAAATATTCTTCGAGTGTTGCTGCATCATGAAGTGTTTCAACAACTAGATTTCTATGTCAATTATGATCATGTTGCAACAACTGAATTTCTACATTAGTTATGATTGTGCTGCAAAATCGCAATGTGTTGTAGCAACTGGATTTCTATGTCAGTTATGATTGTGTTGCAACTATTGGATTTCTACGTCAGTTATGATCATGTTGCGACATCGCGATGTGTTGCAACAACTAGATTTATGTGTTAGTTATGATAGTGTTACAACATCGCGATGTGTTGCAACAACTAGATTTATGCATTAGTTATGATTGTGTTGTGACAACTGTATTTCTGCATCATTTATGATCATGTTGTTGCAACCATATTTTTGCGTCATTTATGATCATGTTGCAACATCACATTGTGTTGTAGCAACTAGATTTATGTGTCAATTATGATTGTGTTGCAACATCACAATGTGTTGCAACAACTGGATTTCTGCATTAGTTATGATCATGTTGCAACATCATGATGTGTTGCAACAACTGTATTTCTATGTTAGTTATGATTGTGCTGCTGCAACTGCAAATATACGTTAATTACGATCGTGTTGCAACAACTAGATTTTTGTGTTATTTATGATCATGTTGTAACATTGCAATGTGTTGCAACAACTAGATTTTTGTGTCAATGATCCAGATTTATGAGTGGAATGAAATGAAATACATATCTATGACATTAACATAGATATCCATAGAATAATAATAGAGATATAGTGAAACTTAACTTCTATTCAATAAAGAAATATTTTGAAACTGTAAAATGCAGAATGACACAATCTTGCTCGAATGGTGGTAGCTAATCTCTGAGAAGAGATGTGGCGTCTACACGCATTCGTCTGAGCACATTACAATGAGGCCTCTAGGAATTTTTAGCATCAAGAAGAAATCAGAAAACCCTAGACATCCAAACACCTAACCCTAGGAGATGAAGCACCAAAAGTCATGTGAGCCCCGATGGGGTAAGTTGGTACATCAACTTCTCGAGGTCGTAACTTTTGCATATGATATCCATTTTAGGTGCACGATAACCCGATGGAAAGGTCTATCTGAGAAATACAAAATTTTCCATCACTCTCTAACTTCATGTATAGTGTGACTGTGGTGAGCCCAAAAAACACTGTTTAGGGCCTCAAAATGACCCCAAAATTTTAGGACCCGAAAAGCTTGAAAACAACTGCCAAGATGAAAATTGTATGTGAACCAGTTGGAAGAGGTGGGTGGACAATGATATACACTTGGATAAATCCTCCCCCCTCAGGAAGCAATGGTCTCCATTGCATTGAGTCCCCCCATCAGATGAGGAAAGTTCTACTGAATTTGGCCCCGGGTGAGCCACTTTCCTTGGTGCAGGAGCTGCCTCGCTTTGACAACATGATAAATGTGAAGCTTCTGTTGGAGAGTACCCTTGACCTATGTGTCCACAATATGATCAGTGTATTCCTATTCCATGCAGTTAGGATTGAGTTATGTTGGTGTCAACTATTTTGTTATCTCTGAGGTGTCCAATAATGGTGGAAAGTATGGCCGAAGGAGGTCCACATTAAACACTGGGTGCAAGCCAAGGAATGGATGAATGTCAAGGTCAAAATCATTGTCACCCACAACCTTAGTGATGGTGTAAGGTCGATAGCAGAGTGGACAAAGCTTCCAATGGGGTCTTGTAAGATGTTCTTTATGCAAATGCAACCAAAATTTATCACTCACCTGAAACTTGTGGGACACCCGGTGTTGATCATGGCGCTGCTTGTACTTGGCATTGGAATTATGCAAAATATCCTAAAATTGTTGGAATATGTGTTGGATTCGTTCAATGAACTGAGTGCCTTTGTCAGCTTTGGTTTGAGCATTGTATGATTTTGCTTGTGTGGACGCAAGGGGTAGTGCAACATCCATGAGACCCAATGGTTGAAATCCCAAGCCCACTAGAAAGGGGTTGTGGCTGGTTGAGATATGTATATCTATGTTGTAACTGTGTTGGACATAGGAAAGAATCACATCCCATGTGCGCGGATGCTTGGAATTGTACCTGCGAAAGATATGCATGATCATCCTGTTGACGACTTCCGTTTGTCCATCCGTTTGGGGGTGGAAGGTCGTGGATATGGTTAGCTTGGTGTTCAGTTGTGACTAGAGGCTCAAGTAGAATGTGATGAGGTGATCTAGGTGGATATCAGTGTCCACCCAACTATTCCAAGTAGCTCAAAACAATTTGTTGGCAATTTACTATTTTTAGCAGTTTTTCAAGTCCTAAACTTTTGGGGCCATTTTGAGGGCCTAAACAATGTTTTTTCATGACCGGGAACCTCCAAGATAATCGAAGGCATGATTAAAATTTGAAATGAATATCCTTGTCGATACCTTTCCAACGAGCTCTTGTGCATCCCAAATGAAGATTGTATGCCCCAAACAACCCAAAATGGGTTCCACAAAATTGTTGGCTTTTCATCTTCTAGGGGGGCGTAACTTTGGCATACGGTCTATGTTTGGGGTGCATGATAGCTCATTGGAAAGGTATCAATACAGATCTTAATTTCACGGGATCAATCATGACTTTGATAATCATTGATGTGCCCGATAACGAAAAATATTCGTTTAGGCCCTCAAAATGGCCCTGAAAGTTTAGGACCTAAAAAATTGCTAAAAATAGTAAATTGCCAACAAATTGTTTTGATCTAGTTGGAATAGGTGGGTGGCTACTGATATTCACCTAGATTATGAGGAACCAAATGTCTCGATCTGAGACAATGGTCTATGGTATCCCAAAATGTATGCACACTCGTTCAAAGAGGATCTTGGCAGTGGCCTCAACTGTGATGCTCTTCTTGCAGGCGACGATAACCGCCATCTTGGAAAATCGATCAACAACCATGAAAACATAGTCATTTCCCTACTTGGTTGAATGAAGGCCTGACATGTAGTCCATATAGATGGATTCCTGGAGCCTATCGAGAGTAGGCAGAGGGGTGTACATGCCTTGTTTCTTAATGGTCGATTTGGCAATGACGCAGGCCGTGCAAGACCTGATATACTTGTTGAAATCATGTCAAAGTTTCGGCTAATAGAAATGTTGTTGTAGCATTGCCATTTTATTTTCTATGCTAAAGTGTCCTTCCACCCAATTGTATTGATTTTCCCAAATAAACTTCGCTTGTTTGCTTGATGGGACACAGAGATGACCCAGATGGCACAACAACTCGTCCTGGAGATGGAAATTAGTGACAACTATGTTTTTTCCCATCACATGGTAGGTAGTGGAAAAGTCAAGATCTCTCTCATAGGTTGGGGGCATCTGAAGGTATCATGTTCGAATGAGTGTAGCACCCTAGTTAGTGTTGTAATGAGAGGTTGAATGGGGTAGTTAATGACACAGTTGGTGCTCCCTATCTTATACTTGATGTTGATATGGGACTGGTGCAAGTATGTGGACCACTTCTGATGGCGGTCATTCTACAACTTCCCTTGTGTCTGCATGAACTGCAGATGCTTATGATCAATGTGGATGATTGTCTCCTTTTCGAGAATGTAATGCCTCCACTAGAAACAAGCTTGTACAATTGAGTACATTTATTTTTCGTAAGTGGGGTACTTACAGACGATATCTGATAGAGTCTCACTATGATAGGCCACGAGATGTCCATGTTGAGTGAAAACTGTGCCCACAAAATAATATGAAACATCTATCTCAATCCCAAAAGGTTGCTATAGGTCAGGTAGTGAGAGCACCGAGGCTAAGCACAAGCACTACTTCAAATCATCAAACACTTTTTATTACGACTGGCCCCACATGAGTTTTTCCTTGCCACCACCACTAGTCACTTGGCTAAGGGCCCATGCAATGTGGGAGAACCCCAACATGAACTCGCCATAGAAATTGGAAAGGCCTAAGAAGCTCCAAAGCTCATTGATTATGGTCGGGGCTGGTCAGTCATAGAAAACCTAGATCTTGGCTCGATCAACATGCACCCCACGCTCATCAACAATGTATCCTAGGTACTGGACCCTATTCCTTCCAAAGGAGCATTTTTCCAATTTTTCATATAGCTCGTGTTGTTGCAAAGTGTGCAGATCTTGCTAAATATATTGCAGGTATTCCAGCCAACTCTTGTTGAAGATGAGGATGCCATCCAAATACACCACCACAAAATAATTAGTGAAAGGACGCAAGATATCATCCATCATCCTCATGAAAGTTACTAGATCATTTTTCAAGCCAAAAGGCATGACCATCCATTCGAAAAGACCTTCTTTGGACTTGAGGGTGGTCTTCCATACGTCGATCTACTTTATTGAGACCTAGCGGTAGCTGGAATACAGATCAATCTTATTGAAGTATTTGTCCCCCTTTAGCTGGTTAAGGATATCATCAATTCGGGGAATTGGGTATCGGTTCTTGACTATGATTTTATTTAGGGCCTAGTAGCCAATGCAGATTCACCATGTCCTGTATTTCTTCTGCAAAAGCACGCTTGGGATTCCATAAGGTGATGATCTTGGTCGAATGTGACCCTTTTCGAGCAACTCTTGGATATGGCACTTGATTTCCTCATTTTTTGACAGAGAGCAATGATTTATTGGCCCATTGGGTTGCGGTGCATCGAGGGTCAGATTGATTGAGTGCTTGACCTGAAAGTGCATAGGTACCCTAGTGGCCGAGGAGAAGATGTCTTTGTATTCTTCCATGACCTTATCCACTTTCTTCTGCTACATGGAGAGGCCTGTCACGGAGGCCATGGATGACCCTGCAACCTTCCACTCACTTTGAGTGTGAATCACGAAGAATAAAAACTTCTCGGTTTGAGAGATGACGTTCTTGCATTGCTTGGAGGAGATCAATGAAATGGAAGTAGGTGGGACTACCTCGGGTATCCTGTAAAATTTCCTATCCAAAGTAATAATAACACTACAATTCCTATACTCATATACAAAATGAAATTTCCATAAATAAGGTTGGGCCAAAAGAACATCACAAATTTCAAGGGGGGAGGCATCACACAATAACTCATCTTTGAAGGGCTTGATGCCATAGGGTAGGTGACATTGTTGGTTGATGTGGAGATTTATTCGTTGATGGAGCGATGCGATGGTGTATGGTTGTGGGTGTGGTGTTGTCGACAGAGAAAAACACTTGATGACCTCCACTGAGATGAGACTCTTCTGGCTATCACTATCAACGATGAAGTGCAATGAAGTACCCTTCACTCACATCTATGAATGAAAGAGGTGCTCACCTTCCTATGGTTCATCAGGTTCATTGGGCAGGACCTTGGTGGTAGAAACGATGGCACTAGGTTCTATGTCAATGATATTTCTCCCTTTTTCTAGCTTTGACTCAGAGTCTAAGCCCACATCTGATACAAAGGCTTTCACCTCAGCCACCAATGACTAATTTGAGCGACATTCAACGGTGTTATGCTAGGTGTTGTTATGGAACTCACACCACTTCTTAGTGTATTTATTTGTCTTCCCATTGTCCTTATTTTCTTGTGGATCGTATTCATTGTCCTAAGGCTCTCCATCCTTTCTCCTCCCTTTGTTCTACAGGTTGGGGCCACCTTTACCCTGCTTCTTTAATAAGGGGTTCAGAGACCCAAATTGCTGCATCTTTTGTTTCATCTTCTTCTCAATTTTGACAACATATCGATAGGCCACACCCAAGGACAAGATGTCTAGAAAATCCATTTATGTCTGGATGTATCTATGTAGACTGCCACATTACTTGAGCACCATATGTAGCTCAGATTCTTTGATACTCGGTTTGGTGAGCAAGGTATGGAAGACATTGGTGAACTCTGGCACTATTTGGTCCCTTTCCTGTCGCAATGTGGTCCATCTTGTATATAAGTCATCATAACTTCCAATAGGGTATTATTTTTCCTTAATAACATCACTGAAAGAACCCCAAGTGGGTGTGACTACAAATAATGTAGATCCCTATGTTTCCTTTTGCTCACAAAAGTCTCCCACCAATCTTTGACATGGGGGATGACCTTATGGAGCGCAAATGTAATATTTTCTCTATCAGAAAAGTTATGTACATAAAAATACCCTTCTAGAAGGTTTAACCATTTGTCTACAACATCTGCATCTATTTTAGCTTCAAATATAGGAATATCAAAATTGATATGTACCTTGAAGGGGGCAATGCCTCCGCTCAAGGAAGATGCATCGCTTGTTGTCAGTTGTCAAAGGATTTGCGTAAAATTGCCCATCATCTCATTCCTCTGTCGAATGAGGGATTCCTCGAGAAACAGTTTAAAGGGATCTCATGCACCATCGTATCTCTTTTCTTCCCCCATGGGCGACCATCAGGTTCGGCGAGGCTGATCTTGCAAAGGCTCAATTGGTTCGAGTCCCAATTGCTTATACCATGACCTCGTTGGGGATAGGCACAAAGAAACAAATGAAGAGTAGACCACTATGATACCAATGACCCAGATTTATGAGAGAAATGAAATGAAACATAGATATAACATTAACACAAATATACAGAGAACAATAATAGAGGTATAGTGAAACTTAACTTCTATTCAATAAAGAAATCTGTTGGAACTGTAAATGCATAATGAAACAATATTTCTTGAATGGTGGTAGCTAATCTCTTAGAAGAGATGTGGAGGCTACGCGCATTCATCTTAGCACATTACAATGAGGCCTCCAGGCCTTTTTAGCATCAAGAAGAAATAAAAAAACCCTAGACATCCAAAAGGATAACCCTAGGAGATGAAGCGCCAAAATTCATGTGGGCCAGTTGGTACATCAACTTCTCGGGGTCGTAACTTTTGCATACGATCTTTGTTTTAGACGCACCATAGCCTATTGGAAAGGTCTATCCAAGGACTACACATTTTTCCATCACACTTTGACTTTCTCTATAGTGATAACGAGCCCAAAAACGTTTTTTGGGGCCTCAAAATGTCCCTAGAAGTTTAGGACCCGAAAATCTAGAAAAAAACTGCCAAGTTTACAACTGTATGTGAGCCAGTTGGAAGAGGTGGGTGGCCACTGATATCTGCCTAGATTAGTTAATTATGATTGTGTTGCAACAATTTTATGTGTTTCAACAACTAGATTTCTACGTTAGTTATGATCATGTTGCAACAACACGATTTTTGCGTGAGTTATGATTGTGTTGCAACATCACGATGTGTTGCAAAAACTTGATTTTTGTGTCAGTTATGATCGTGTTGAAACATCGCGATGTGTTGCAAAAACTGGATTTATACGTTAGTTATGATCATGTTACATCAACTGAATTTCTATGTTAGTTACAATCATGTTGCAACAACTGGATTTCTGCGTTAGTTATGATCGTGTTGCATCATTGTGATGTCTTACAACAACTATATTTCTACGTCAGTTATGATCATGGTGAAGAATCGTGATGTGTTGTAGAAATTGGATTTATGTGAATTCTAAAGAAACGTCTTCATCAAATCCCTATAATATTTCTATGTATACTGTCCATCCTCTGACCTAAATTTTTTTCCATACTTCATTATCAACTCGAAGAAATCCTGCATCTAGCTCAAGACGAATGATAGAACCACCCATGGTTTTCTGGTAGAATTCTACTATCATAGTTTGTGACTTCCATTGGTAGGTTGCAGAGGTATTGAAAAATTCTAGTGGGGGAAATAACTAAAGGTACGACTTCACCACCTTTTGGAAATGGAAAATTGGTGAAGGAAAGAGAAGTTCGAGGAGGAATTATTGCGGCTTGTCATTGAGTGGACATGGAAGTGGTGAGGTGGAGGGATTGTATGATTTCTTATCATGGGATTGGTGGTCAGACAGGTTGGCCACATGCATTTTAAATTTCATTCATTAGTGTGTAAAGATGGTAGTTAATATTCATGGGAAATTCTTTATGGCACATGGATGGGTGGTTAGATCAGTCAAATCAACTCAATGTCAATTAAATGATGTGCAATGTGTAAAAGAGTGGTGCGTACCTTTTCATTTCTTACCTCATGCATCACATATCACATTCACATGGGTTGGCATGTTGTCATGAGGTGGCTAGTTGCGTTGGTAGCTGATGTTGTGTCCTTGGTGGTGCTATGTTCTTTGTACAGAGTATTGCCACGTCGCCAAATGTCACTATGTAGGGATATGCTGCAACATCATAAGTGTCTAGGGTTTTCTAATAGTCGATCCCTTTCTTAAATACTCTCTGGGTGTTGTAGCATCGCGATGTGTTGCAACAACTAGATTTCTGCATTAGTTATGATCATGTTGCAACAACTAGATTTCTGTGTTAGTTAGGATCGTGTTGCAACAATTGGATTTTTGTGTCAGTTATGATCATGTTGCAACAACTGGATTTTTGCATTAGTGATGATTGTGTTGCAACATCATGATGTGTTGAAACAACTAGATTTATGTATCAATTATGATCATGTTACAACAATTGTATTTCTACATCAGTTATGATTGTGTTACAACAACTAGATTTCTGCATTAGTTATGATTGTGTTCCAACAACTAGATTTCTGTGTAAGTTATGATCGTGTTGCAACATCGCGATGTGTTGTAGCAACTAGATTTCTGTGTCAGTTATGATTTTTTTTGCAGCATCGAGATGTGTTGCGGCAAATGGAGTTTTGCGTTGATTATGATCATGTTGCAACAAATGGATTTCTACATTAGTTATGATCATGTTGCAACATTGCAATGTGTTGCAGCAACTGGATTTCTGCATCAATTATGATCATGTTACAACATTGTGATGTGTTGCAACAAATAGATTTTTGTGTCAATTATGATCATGTTGCAACAATTGGATTTTTGTGTTAGTTATGGTTGTGTTGCAGCATCACAATGTGTTGCAACAACTAGATTTTTGTGTCAATTATGATCGTGTTGCAACATCGTGATGTGTTGCAACAATTGGATTTCTATGTCAGTTATGATTGTGTTGCAACAACTAAACTTCTATGTTAGTTATGATCATGTTACAAAAACTAGATTTATGTTTCAGTTATGATCATGTTACAAAAACTAGATTTATGTTTCAGTTATGATCATGTTGCAACAACTGGATTTCTACGTTAGTTATGATCGTGTTGTAGCAATTGGATTTCTGTGATAGTTATGATCATGTTGCAACAACTAGATTTATGTGTCAGTTATGATCATATTGCAGCATCACGGTGTGTTGCAACAATTGGATTTTTTCATTAGTTATGATTGTGTTGCAACAAATGGATTTCTGCGTCAGTTATGATCACGTTGCAACATCACGATGTATTGTAGCAACTAGATTTATGCATGAGTTATGATCGTGTTGCAACAATTGAATTT
This sequence comes from Picea mariana, assembly GCA_032191745.1. NCBI lineage: Eukaryota > Viridiplantae > Streptophyta > Pinopsida > Pinales > Pinaceae > Picea > Picea mariana. The sequence continues at coordinate 37,698 of JASDQU010108424.1, read as the reverse complement.
CTGCATTAGTTATGATCGTGTTGCAACATAGTGATGTGTTGCAACAAATGGATTTTTGTGTCAGTTACGATTGTGTTGCAGCATCGCGATGTGTCGCAACAACTAGATGTCTTCATTAATTATGATTGTGTTGCAACAACTGGATTTCCGTGTTAGTTATGATCATGTTTCAACATCGCGATGTGTTGCAGTGATTAGATTTATGCGTCAATTATGATCATGTTGCAACATCATGATGTTTTGTAGCAACAAGATTTCTGCATCAGTTATGATCGTGTTGCAACAACTGGATTTTTACGTTAGTTATGATTATGTTGCAACAAATAGATTTTTGCGTCAATTATGATCGTGTTTCAACATTGCGATGTGTTGCAACAAATGGATTTCTATGTCAATTATGATCATGTTGCAACAACTGGATTTCTGTGTTAGTTATGATCATGTTGTAACAACTAGATTTCTGTGTTAGTTATGATCACGTTGAATCATTTTTATGTGTTGCAACAACCATATTTCTACATCAATTATGATCGTGTTGCAACATCATGACGTGTTGCAACAATTGGATTTATGTGTCAGTTATGATCGTGTTGCAACATTGCGATGTATTGTAACAATTGGATTTATGTGTTAGTTATGATTGTGATGCAACAAATGTATTTCTACATCAGTTATGATCATGTTGCAACAACTATATTTTTGCGTCAGTTATGTTCGTGTTGCAGCAACCGGATTTCTAAAGTAACATGTGGTGACTTCTCCTTAGAAAGTACATTTTGTTTTTCATGTGACGACAGAGAGTTCGGTTGAACGTATGATGGAATCATACTTCATTGTAAGTACGATGAATCTAGCATGACTAAAAATGGATAGTATGCTTCATCATAATTGTGACGTTTTAGTGATGAACCTTCATCGGTAAATTGTTGAAAAATGGTCCCAATGTACTAGTTCCCCATCTCAAACTATGCAGGATCCACCTCCACCAATGCTACGAAAGGGGAAAGCATAAAGTAAAAGGGAGCATTAAATCTTCCACACAATCCATGGCCATCCAAACAATTTCATCTATGCTCATACCACTATGTGCCATATGTGATATCATTGGGAACACTACCTTCAACCATCCAAGGCTCCCCAAATTGAAGGAAATTTACAATGTCGATGACTTAGATCTTGATTCCTCCATACTTTTTATTGAAGTCCCTAATCCTGATTCCTCGACCACTCATATTAAGTCCTTGCACACTAATCACCCACGTTCTTTGTGAAACACCTATGTCCATTATTCCTACCATTATCCCTATATCCCCCATTATCAGGATGACCTTCACATTCTCCTCTAGTTGGATTATATGTGCCAGGATGAGCCAAACTTGATGACTGAAGACCCAACTCCCCATCGTGATCAGACTCAACAAACCAATTCTCAACCTACAATTGGCATTGGCCCCTATGAAGTCCATACCAATGATAATTCCAAGTAGCTTCTTTATATATCACCTTCCATGGGATAAAATCTATCCAATAACATCTCCTTATCTATAGGCATACATCATAGCACTCCCAACATGCCTCATGTATCTTTGGTCTCAACATTAGTGGCACCTTTGTCCATTATTCTTTCATCCACCTCTTTGGATGTAGCGTATGTGAACAATGTTTCTCATTTCCGTGGTAGGGGAAGGAGACATGACACTTGCATGCTACATATACACATAGCATGGGGCATCATTCCCACCTATCCATACTTGATCATTTCCCCCCATCACCATCCGATCGAGGGGGATCTCATGCTTGGGGGAATGATGCCCCCTTTAACCAAATGTAGAGTTGATCACTATCCACTCTATGCCTAAGCCTTGATGGTTTAGGTTGGGCATAATTTACTCTGATCCAATGGGATGGTTGTCTTACCAGTCTCACTGGCACACTATCTACACATTTCACATAGTCGATTATCATTACCCATATTGGAACATTCTACTGTATGCAATTCAAAAGTGTATTGGTGATCCCACTATTACCATAGGTCCCCATGCTTGACTTGGTGGGAGGGATAACTCTAGGACCTCTTCTTGGTAGTTCATCCCCACATACTGATTATGATTGATGCACCATATTCACCATTGGAATCATATTTTTGATCCATTCTTAGAATTTCTTTCTTTGATACTTCATCGGGAATCCATTTTTATAAGAAGATTCAAAGATCATAATTCTTGTTCAAAAATTTACATCACTTGAATGCCATATTGTTTTCATTGGTGTTGACTGGTGAAAAAAGATTCCCCATAGAAAATCACTTTTAGTCTTGGATATAGGTCTCCTCTAGGCCTTGATTTCCTTGGAATTTAGCATAGTTTTCTCCCCTTATGCTCATCTCATTTGCCTGTTATTCCTGGAAATTTATTATAGGACCCCCTCACTTGGGTAGATGGATTATCAATCCATCCTATGAATTTTCCATATACTTGGTGATAGAGCCTTCCTCACATGGGAACCCTAGAATAGTGACCCCCATTTCATTTGGTTTCCATGTTGTTTCATTCTCCTATGGATTGGGAGTCCACTTAGTCTCCATATTAGAGTCTATCCCCATGCATTTATTCTCATCATGTTAACAACCACACCCTCTAGACTCCCATATTTATGGTTGGTATCTATCGTATTTTCACTTATCATAGGCCCCCACTTCATCCATACCGTGATAATACTTCATTTTAATGCCTCCATTCAATCACCTTCAAGGATATTTCCACTTATGTCCCTACCATTGATCACCTCCATGAAAAATGTTCACTTTTTCATTACAACTACTTGGTTGTTTTCTAGGAGATTTATCTGCTCTTTATCCCTCCACATCCCTAATTGGTTTCCCCCACAAGGATTCCTATTGGACATCATGTATTTTGACACACTTGGTTTGATTTGTTTTATACTTGACTTGAATATTTCAAATATTACATGTCCTCCTGTCTAATCCCATTGGCATTATTAGAAGGATCTTTCCATTTTCCGATTGGTTCCCCCCACAAGGATTCCACTTGGACATGGTGTCTTTCAACACAAATAGTTGATTTTTTCTATCATCCATTAGTATCTTACAAATATTACCCTCTCCTCTAGGCCAACCCCATTGGCATTACCAAGAGGGGTTATTCATTTTCTAGTTGGTATCCCTCATTAATATTCCAATTGGATATTGTGTCTCTTAGTAAACTGGCTTTATTTTTTCTGTCCCCCGGTAGGATATTACAATCTTACCCTTTCCCTCTTGATCAACCCCATTGGCTTTATCAGGAGAGTATGTTCACTTTTTGTTTTGCCTCCCACATTGGGATTCAATCAGGTACCATGTCTCTTGACAAATTAGTTTGATTTGTTCTATCTTCCACTAGGATCTTACAAATATTACCTTCTCCTCCTTCCAGTCCCTTTTTCACTTTCCAGAGGGCCTTGTACCTCTCATGTACTCATTTCAGTATTTGGAAGCATTCCTAGGTTTCCCTTGTTTCGAGAATCTGAGATGAGTCACCCTCATGTCCAATGGATTATATTCAACTCCACCTTATGTTCTGTTACATTTTATAGTAGCTTCATGAGTTGTACCCATCACATGTTTCCTATATATTGACCTCTAGTTGTCCCCATAGTTCCACTCATATGTCCATGAAAATCCTTGTGCCCAGTAATCGACTACTCCTTATGGAAAGTTTTTAGTTATTTCCAAGTCAACCCTACATTTATGCTTTGAACAAGGGAAGTCTTGATTCCACCTCTCATTGCTTTCCCATCCATCCCTGGTGTCAGTATCTATCAACCACATTATAATTTCAACCTCATGTTGGTCCCAAAGAGTTTCATTTTCCTTGGTTCCAATAGGAATCCCCTTATCAAATTCAACACCTATAATATAGAGGCTCGACTTAGAGGATTGTGTACCTTGGGCTCATTAGGGAGCACCTAGGACCACATAGAGGAAGATATCATTGCCTTGTGACTTGGTTGTTTCTCATGTGCTCAACTTCACCTTCTTGCATGCTTGAGACCCGTACACTTGATAGTTTAGTGCTCAAGTTGAGTACACCGTTTTATTGGACATGTGTGAGATGTAGTAGACCTCAGGAGGGGGTTTCCCTTCAGATAGTCCCCTCCATGTTCCAACATTAATAGTCACCTCCATAGCTATGAATTCACATATTGTTTTTAGATACCAGGCCTACGCATATTATTTCACTCTTGGGTGTTGTTGACTCTCCCCTATCAAGATCAACACCTCCATTCTAAGGGTTAGTACTATGTACCCTGGTACCTATTCAACCCTCTAATGCATTACCTTGGACGAGGCTGAGAGAGTTATAATTTCTCTCAGACTTGGTAGGATCTCATGTGCTCAACTCCAACTCATCATCATACATATATTCATGATTCAACCTTAGATTTTGTTCCTCATATTTGATTGGCTCTCTTCCTTTGTTCTTAGAGCCCTCAGGTTGAGATCTCACTTTGTTAGCTCATCATAGATATTTGGAGCTCCATTCTTATTCAAATGTCTTCTTAGGTTTCTTCCAACCCCCTCCTATAGCTTGGGGGAATAAATTATTATTTACTCAGATCAACCATAGTTGGGATGTACATTTGGTATTTCCATCTAGATATGTGTATATGAGATTGAGTATGCCATTTTGATTTTTTTTTGCCATGTATTGCTAGCACCATATTGTACTTGAGACCTTATTATCGTCTCACTATTGTATTCATTACCATGATATACCTCAAAGAGAATGGTATTCTTCCCCGGTCCCATTGATATTATGTACCTCACCATCTTGTGACCTTATTGTAGACAGGATATCTTTTTTTTCCTCTTCAGTAGTTGGTTCTTTGGTTCTTTTTCCAGTGGCACATTTCTCCCTCCTTGACTGCATCATTTATTAGTGAAATAAAGCTATAATGTATTTTAGTCATACGATGTTCTCCTAACCTCATACATTAGGGGGCATCTATTATCACCCAAAAATTTCTCACCTAGCCAAAATTGCTAGGATTACTGAAATACACCCTGCATGGTATGAGTATCCTGTGTTTACACCCAATTTCACATAATTTTTCACTAAAATAACTTAGGAAACCACTTTCATTAAATTTGTTTTCATTTAATAAAGTTATAAAACACTTTTATGACTTTTTACCTCTTGAAATTATCCAAAAAAAATAAAATTAAAAGTAATGGTTAAAATTGATTTGGTCAAATAATCATATTTTATCATTTTGAACCTATCAAGGATAACCACTATTTTTGTTATAAATTCAAGAGGTTTCCCCCATTTTCCACATCCCTCATTGAAAGTAATGAAGTTCTACCAATATTTCCCTAGAATGTTTGGTCACATTTCACTACCACTTTCACCCACAAAGGAGAGAGATACATCCTATAGTTGCACACCTGGGAAAGAAAAAGGACCCTCCCACAGAGAGGTCAAAATATGATACAAGTATTCAAAAGTTGTTCTCCATCGATGTTACTGTAATTCTTTCCATTGGGTATAGATTTAATTCACATTCTTTGTATCTATATATCTATCTCATTTTGCACCTATTTTTTTCTTTATTTTATTTATTTTCATGATAGAATAGGGTCAATAAGAATGTGGATCTATTTTTAAAGTAGGTTTTATATGATTTATATCCATTTCTTTTGTGATATATCAAAATCTCCAGATTTGCAGGTTTTCTTACCCTTGCTACATATTTGCACCAACATAATGGTGACTCCATTGTGGATCTGAGCCAATATCAAGATCCTTGGTTGTGGGTGTGTGGTAAATGGTTGTTATTCCATTTTTATCTTGTTTCCATGAGTTTTTCAAGGGTCTCTAACATTATATGAAATTTTGTTTGTATTTTTAGGTTACATGAGTTAGAAAACACTTAGGAAACCCTAGGATATGAGGCTACAAGTTCAAACTTCAAACCCTGGGACAAACACACTTTTCCTAGGAAACAATAGAGTTAGGAAAAACACTTTCTGAGCATGGTTTTGCCACTAACCAATGCACCTTTTTGACATGTTTCTACCACTGGTTAATGGAATTTTTGGGTCTATTTATTCCACTGGCCAACACACCTTTTGTTAGGATGCAATCCTAACCCCTCTCCATGGGTCATTAGTTAGTAGGTTATGTTTTATTTTTAATAAAGGCCGAAATTAGTTAATAAGGCCTAATAAATAAAGAAGAATAAGTCAATGTAACAAGACCTAATAGAAGCTTCCAGTTTTAGAAATATCTTCCTCTAGAAGTTTCCTTAGAAGGTAGAATTAGTATAAATAAGAGTAGGAGGCATTGGATATTTTGTCTTGGAGATTATTGTAATAGATCTCCGCTCTGTTGAAGGTTGCCCCCTCGAAGAGGCGACTAAACATTGCTATCATAATAAAGTTTCTCTTCGATGATTATTCTGGTGTTATTCTAGTGTTCTTATGATATTTTTCTAGATATATCATTATTATTCTATCATTTCCTGCTAGATATTTTTTGTTCTACATAATATATTGTATCAAGAATATTGGAAGTGGTATTAGAGCTCTTTCTAGGGAAAGACTTGTGGGTTTTTTTTCTTTTCAGGGTAAATGTGTATTCTAACATCTTTAAGCTACAAAGATCTGTCAATACACGCATAAACCCGTGGTTGGGGAGTCATACACATGGGAAATACAAGTGGTTCTTAAGCACACATATGTTGTCCACCCTTGTAACTCTTGTTGGTACCCCTTCGAGTGGTAGAGCATCAGACAATACCTGTATATAGATCGACCTAGGCATCCTGAATCCCTCTGTAGATAAACTGATTGGTCATTTTACTGTTATAGTGTCATCGAGAAAAACACTCGGGAAGTGACTCTCTAGTACCTGGGTAGTTAGGTATTACAACTAAGGGTGTGGTCTAGCCTCTTTAGTTGGTACCCTGAGATATTCATATGAGTACTATTGTTGGACCCCACACGTATATAAGAGATCTATAACATAGGGAAAACCCTTGACTGTAAACTCCCTACAAACCCTAACCTTTGGGAACAGAACAAAAAAGGAAAAGACAATATATATTGGGGTTGTGAAAATACTACATCTTTTGTCATGTTACGAATTTGGGCATTCTTCCTCTGCAGTATTATTTAGTTCAGAGTATAACTCCGCATGAGTAAAAAAAGAAGTATGGACCTTTCAACACCCTTATTTTTGACCTATCCCATTGCATTCCTCTCTTCATTTTGATCACAATGGTACCCTTCAATTTTAATCATTTTTTTCCTGTAGACCCAACCCCCTCTGGGACACCTTTCTTGAGACCTATCCCATTAGATTCATCTCTTTGTCCTGATCACCCAGGTACCTATCATTTTTAAGTCCATTTTTTCCATCTCAACACCTCTGGTTCTACTTAAGCCTTCACCATGCCTACCACTCAATCTCAGTCCCAAGAAACCTTGGAGGATAGAGTGTCGCACATAGAACAACAAATTGATGACAACATAGCTTCCCTCCACAATGAATTCACCATATCCCTTGACTAGCAATACAAAAAATTGGTGGAACTCTTCAGGGGTAAGAATGTTGAGCCAAACCCATAAGAACTTTAGTCTTCTCATTATGAACATACTTAGTCCTCCCGCTCCCCTTGGGGTTCTCCACCTTCTTGGAATAAGGTGCCCAAAGTTGACATGCACAAATTTGATGGTTCCAACCTAGTCGGGTGGGTTTCTTGAATGGAAAAATACTTCTCCCCTAATGATATTAGAGATGATGAGAGAAAACTCCATGTAATGGTTTTGTACTTGGATCAAGAACGCTGGCAGTGGTGGCAGTGTCATAAGAAATGTTATCCAGGACTTCCTAATTGGAACTTGTTCTCCAAAGCAGTTTGTGCCTGTTTTGATAAGGAATAACAATTTTTGGGCTGACTCACTAAGCTACACCAAACTGGATCTGTCATAGACTTCATCACATCATTTGAATAGTTGGTTATCCGTACTGAGGGCTTATTTGATGAATTTTACCTTGAATTTTTTATCAGTGGTTTTAAAGAAGCTATCAAGGCTCATGTGAAAATGCATCATCCTACTACATGGTTGAAGGAATGTCAATTAGCCATGGAAGTAGAGACCATCCTCCAGGCACCATCCCTGAAGGCTCCATTTACCACCTGTCCTCGCCCAAGGGCTACCCCTTCTTCCTCCCAAACTTTAAAGGTATCTCTCGCCAAAATGGCGGAACGTCGCAAGCAAGGCCTTTTCTACTATTGATGCCTCAACTTTCTCTTCCTATGATTAAATCCCATTAGATGAGGTTTCATACCAAGAGGCAGCTCATCCAAGTGATCCCGTCGAAGATCCTGTTGTCACACTGATGAAATTCGTGGAACTGATCATCTCACTTCATGCACTCTCAGTTATTTTTTCCCCACATACATTGAATATTAAGGGATACATTAAACATGGGTTGGTTGTGGTTTAATTGATAGTGGTATCACCCATAATTTTATTCATCGCAAGATCCCTGATGAGATCCATTTCTTTGTCTTCCATGTTTCTAATTTTCAAATCCTCATCGCTAATGGTGGTACTATGAAGTGTGGGGGGCGCTGTGAGAATGTCAAAATCTAAATGGGTGATTACCATCTGAAAAACCGCATGTTCTCTATTTCTATGGGTGGTTGTGATCTTGTATTAGGTGTGGAATGGCTTCACACTCTAGGGACGATCACAATGGATTATCAAGAATTATATATGAGATTCACCCAAGAATCTCAACCATATACTCTCAGGGGTCTCCAAGAGAGCTCTCCTAAAATCATTATCTCTCACATGATGGAAAAACTCTTGAATAAATGCCACCATGGTGTGATTCCTCAATTTAATGCCATCCATGTCACTAAACAAGCTTCTTAGGTAGTTTCTCCTAGATTGCAACTCATCTTGGACAAGTACCCCAATATATTTTAGATTCCTACAACCTTACCTCCTTCTAGGGGTGAGCATGATCATAACACCCCTCTCCTTCCGGTAAGTCAACCCCCCAATGTACATCCCTACATATATGCCTTTGCTCAGAAAAATGAAATATAAAAGATGGTACAATAATTACTAGAGGCGGGGATAATTCTCCCTAGTACTAGCCCATATTCTTCACCAGTGGTGATGGTTTTAAAGCAAGAAGGTACTTGGCGCATGTGCCCCAATTTTTGTGCCCTGAATAAACTGACCATCAAAGATAAATTTATCATTCCTTTCATTGATGATTTTTTGGATGAACTACAAGGTACTTGTGTATTCACCAAATTAGACCTTCACTCCAGTTATCACCAAATACAAATGAAGGAGGAATATTTGCAGAACTCATGAGGGACACTATGAATTCCTGGTCATGCCTTTTGGCCTTTGCAATGCTCCATGCACCTTCCAAAGTCTCATGAATAAAATATTGAAACCTTACCTTTAGAGGTTTTTATTTGTTTTCTTTGATGAAATCCTCATTTATAGCTGCACTTGGGATAGTCATCTTCTTCATGTGGACAAAGTCCTTCACTTGTTGCAAGAAAACCAATTTTTTTTCAAAAAGACCAAATGTTGATTTGGCACCAACGAAGTGGAATACTTGGGGAAAATTGTCCGTAGAGATGGGGTAAAAGTGGACCCAAAAAAGATACAAGATATGAAATAATGGCAACCAACAACCTTAAAGTGCCTAATGGGTTTTCTTGGTCTCGTAGGCTATTATAGGAGATTTGTCAACCATTATGGAAAAATTTATAATCCCTTGAATGAACTCCTTAAGAAGAATGCATTTCATTGGACACTTGCTGCTGAGTAAGCATTCATAGAGTTAAAGAGGGCCATGTGCACTAACCCTATCATAGCATCTCCTGACTTCAATAAAACCTTTTTGGTGGAATTAGATGCTTCAGGCATGGCTATATGTGCAGTGCTCACCCAAGATGGTCAAGCCTTGGCATTTACTAGACAAGCATTGAGTGGTCGCAATCTGGGTCGATCTACGTATGAAAAATAAATGATGGGAATTCTCCATGCGGTGCACACGTGGTGACTATATCTCTTGGGATGTCATTTTAAGATAAAAACAAATCACCATAGCCTAAAATATTTTTTGGAGCAACGACTATCATCCGAACAAAATAAGTGGTTGAAAAATTTTTTGGGTTATCATTATGAAATCATATACAAAAAGGGAAAATATAACATAGTAGCAGATGCATTGTCAATACAACGTGAGGAGGACGACTACCTCTTTGATTTATCCTTACCGGTCTCGGATTGGATTGAAGAAGTGCACCAAGAGTGGCTAACACACTAGACTACCTCCAAATTAATTGAGCGTCTTTAGGATGACCCTAATCCTCCCACTGGATACACTTGGTAGGATGATATTCTCTGATATAAGGATCACCTGGTTCTCTCACCCTCCTCAGCACTCAAGCCCATTCTCTTAAAAGGAGTTTCACTCCTCAGCTATAATGGGCCATTCAGGATCCCAAAAGACACATGCTCATGCTCGTCATTATTTTTTTGGGGCAAGCATGAATAAGGATATACTTCAATTTGTCACAGAATGTGAGGTGTGCCAACATAATAAAGGTGAAATGGTCAAGTCTCCAGGATTCCTACAACCCTTACCCATTCCATATTCTCCGTGGACGAAAATCTCCATGGATTTTATAGTGGGAATTACTAAATATGGGGACAAGTCTGTCATCATGGTGGTGGTTGATTTCCTCTCCAAGTATGTTCATTTTTTTCCCTGACCTCACCCTTTCACACCGACACTCATAGAAAAATTCTTCCTTGATCAGATTTTCAAGATTCGTGGCATTCCTACCTCTATTGTCTCTGATCATGACCCAAATTTCACCAGCACATTTTGGCAAGAGTTGTTTAAATTGCAAGGAACCCAACTAAACATGAGCACAACTTATCACCCCCAGTCTGACAACCAAACATAAGTAGTCAACAAATGTTTGGAAAAATACTTGCACTATTTTTCTTTAGACAAACAACACCAGTGGGTGCAGTGGCTTCCCTTGGAAGAGTGGTGGTACAATACTTCCTATCATACGGCCACTAAAATGACCCCATATGAAGCAGTGTATGGCTAAAGGCCATTGACAATCACTACCTATCTTCCTAGCACATTGAAGGTCCAATATATTGATACAATGTTGAAAGGTCATACAACCACTCTAGCGGATCTGAAGGATAACCTCCACATGGCCCAAAATTGCATGAAGCAACAGGCATACCAACATTGTTCATAAATGGTTTTTCAAGAAGGTGATTAGGTGTTTCTCAGGCTCCAACCTTACAAGAAAACATCTCTCAAATATCAAGGACGTCACAAATTGGAAACTAATTTTTATAGAACCTACTAGATCATCAAGCATATTGATTTTGTGGCTTACAAATTGGCCCTTCCTTCTACTTCCAAAATCCATCCGATGTTCCATGTTTCCTGTCTAAAGAAAGTGGTGGGACAGAATTGTAGAGTCCAAACGATCCTGCCAGAATTAGATGAAGAAGATCCCATGTGGCTCCAACCAGAGGCAATCCTCAATAACCATGAACTTCAACTACATAGCC